>PVHY01033559.1:0-11094 GCA_004024945.1 Uropsilus gracilis
AAAAAAAAAATAGGAGCCTTCTTGGGGGACAGGCTGTGTCTCCCCACGATTCATAGGCGGCAACCCTGAACCCCCCAGGCCCTCAGAAAGTAGCCAGGTGCCTTCTCAGAACTGATACAAATTTAACCTAACAGAGAAACGGCCTGGGCAGTAATATCACCACATTGGTGGCGAGAACACTCATGCAAATAAACGAAATGTCTAGGAGCATCTCACCCCAGTTCTGAAGGGCATCCCTTGTCTGACTTACGGGTCCTGGGTTAATGTGTAACAGAGAAGACAGGCACGAAGTACTTCAGCGAACAAAGGGGCCAGACGACACAGTCATGGTGTGAGATGAGTCAGAACCACCTGGGTACTTGGGGTAGTGACGGGCACAGCACCCAGCAGAAGGAAGGGATACAGGGACAGATCGGAGCAGGAGTGACCGGGAACAGTCTTGGATGGTAGTGGCATTGGCCTGGTGCTGAGCGGGGCACACTAGTGATACCAAGGATGGCTTGAAGAGGAGACGATGGAGCCCAGAAGCAGAGGCGAGTGGGTGCCGATAAGCCAAAGGCTGCACTTTGCAACAGCTTCACTGATGCCAGTGTTAAGAAAGAAGTTGCTGTCAGCACCCCGAGGAATACAAAGATGGGAAATGCTTATATACATAAAGTTATTCTTTAAAAAATAGTTGGAGTGTTTCTCCCCTATTTTCCTCTATATCTTTTATGGTCTCAGGTCTTACTGTCAGGTCTTGCACATTCATTTTGAGTTGGTTTTTGTACATGGTGTAAGGGTTGGGAGGGGTCGGGGGAGGGGGAGAGGGAGAAATCAGGGAAAGGATGAGCACAAAAGATCAAAAGATGATGGCTCTCGGGTGAAAAGGTGGTGGGAGAACACTGGCAAAATATATCTGTAAATATATATGTAAAATATATTATCTATATGTACATAGATGATATACATGTAAAATATGATAATGTAAAATATATGCATATATGTGTATATATATATATTTTAAAATGTATATTGATTGCATATTTATTTTACGATGTATATTATACTGTATATATATTTTACATGTGTGTATATATATAGTATATATATTTTGGGTGTGTATATATATTGGATTATATATATTTTACAATGTAAATATATTCTATATTTACATATATATTTTATAAAATATATATAAAACATACATATGAAATATGTATATTTTACAAAATATATAACAAAAAATGAAAAAATAATTTGGGCATATTGTTGACAGCGAAGATACGCTTTGGGTAATCTGGAGCAAAGTGACATGGTCTGAATTCTAAGGCAGTCAGGAACTGAAACAGCTCAGTGATGGATAGCATCAGATTGTGGCTTAGGTGGGAACAAGAAACCAAGGTGCCTCAAGGGGTTTCAGCAGGAGTGGGAAGGAGGGGTGGGGCCCTAAGGGAGACATTACAAATCATTCCACTTTAATGCTGAAACTCCATTATCACGGACACAGCACTGTCATAAAGCAAACTTACCCTGCTCCCTGGCAGACCTGAAAGATTCTCACACACTACATAAAGCTCTGAGAGAAATCCACCTGCTATCCACCGTGGAAGGGATCAGCTTGAAGAATAATGATGAAACGTAAATAAAAGGCCAAGAGTTGACTCACTTAGCTGTCCTAAAAGGAACTCAGCAGAGGCATAGCTCTTCTTTAGCCAGCTAAGGCTAGCTTTTTGCAAAAAGTGCCAGCTTTGAAAATAATCGTTATTCATGCGACTGTCAGACACAATTGTGTCTGGCTGTACCAATATTTCACGGGCACCAATTTTTTGCCAGCTACTGGTCCCTCTATAAACCTTGTCTGCTATCTGTTTCAAGTAAGACATCCCTCTGCCCAGTAAATTAATATGACTCAGGAACCTAAAAGTATGTAACATCCTTTATAAAGCAAGGCAGCAGGAACATCAAGACAGAGAGGAGTCTACCTCCCTCCCTCCCAGCAGGGCTTGAGGTGCCTCCTCTGTGTGACCAGTCTGTAACCTCTCCGGACACGTCCAGGTGGGATGGTGACTACCTGTTTCCCTTGCAGATTGAGCCCTTCATGGGAAGGACTGTGGCTTTCACCTGCCCTCCTTAACTCCCTCAGCACCTGGCACATAAAAGGTGGTTGGTCAGTGTTCCTGGGGTGAACTATAAAAAGTTCTTAGAGTCATGGTTCCTTCTTGAATTCAGGAAGTTTATTTCAGAGTTTGTACAGTCGCTGAGTGCCAGAACCCTATACAGTCTCAGGACAAGTTCACCCTATGTCAAGTTCCACTAGCATCAAGGACATAGTTCAGTTGGTGTATTTTTTAATATAAATTCTAAAGTTCCTTGGAGCTTCTGGCTTTCACCCTCTAAATCTCCTTTTCTGTAGGAAAACGACTCAAACATGCACTTCAAAAGTTATATATATACCTTTCAGGAAATAACTCTTGCAGTTAGATAAGTAACTGCCACCTAACACTGAGGTCTGGGTTGGGAGTTTACACCCTACTTTTCACTGACGATACGCTTGCCAGGTAAACAGTAAATACTCTGCAACAGGTCATGCCTCCCTCCCACTGAACGAATTTCTCTCCCCAACTGATCTCTCTCTAGATTCGTAGTTCTCCACAGGATTTTCATCTAGCTGCCTCACCCTCACCCCCATGAGACAACTGGCAATGTCTGGAGGAACTTTTTGACTGTCACAACTGGAGGACGATGCTCCTGACATCTCATGGGTAGAAGCCAGAGCTAGCGTGTGTTGCGATGCACAGGGAATCGTCTCCCCACACACCCAAACTATCCAATGAAGGATTCTTCAGACTAAAATGTCAACAGTGCTCAAGGCTGAAAAAGCCAGATTTAGTTTAAGAGAAACAACAACAAAAAAGTATCAGGAGGACATTCATACCATGACAAGTGAAATGAGACAAGAAGGGAAAGAATTCATCCTGGGGAGAAAAAAATATAAAGACTTTTGGAGTCAGAACAATTTGGATGCAAGTCACAGCTTTGTCAAATGAGAAGGAACCAAGACTGTATTGCAAGGTAAATATGGGGGTGAAATAAAATAACTAAGTGGGGCCCAAGAGAAGGGCCCGTTGTCACCCACGTCTGTTCTTTACAGACACTGGCAATTCACAGAGTTCGTTAAAAGCCACATTTTTTTTTCTTTTTTAAGTATAAGTGATTTATCCCTGAGCTTCCTCCAGGATTATTTTACAATATTTTATGACCTGAAAAACCCTCAAGTTGGAAACAGTCCTAGAGACCTACTACTAAATTTAGATCATGTTTACTCTTTTCTGGCCACAAAACTCAGTTTGATAACACGGAGTCCAAATGAAACCAGTTCTGTACATGTGTGTTTTGATCTCAAGTGGAGAAGGAAAGCTGTCAAAATATATTGCTGACGTGAATTCTGGTTTTTTTCCCACCTCACAGGTGTTGTGAAGACTTTGTTTGTTAAAGCAATGCTGCATCACTTTGTATTTGGTCACATTAAAAAGCTTAACCACTGTTCCTCAAATAACGCCCATGTCACTCAGCTCTGATGTCTAAGCATTTCCTGTGACTTTCAACATGTGCTATTTGATGAGTTCTCTGACCAAAACATGTTATAGCTATTTCAGTTGGCTAAGGACAAAATTCAGTGTTTCCTAACACCCTGGTAAAGCTGTTACAAAGAAAGAAAATTGCGTCTTTTTTCACCTTTAGATTTCTGCTGGTCACTTTCTGGTGACCAGCCCTGTGGGTGGATTGGAGATGCAACAGGAAGAAGACTGATAACAGTGAGAGACTGAGTTCCATGAACAAAAGAGAAATAAAAGTTGCAAAACTTTTTAAAAAAGCTTTAAACATTTGGGTGGTGCATGTCAAGTGAAACTACTTACTGATAAAGATCTAATCTCCTTCCCCCCCACCCCCGAAACGAAACATCTTTTCTAGAAAATTTCATCAGCTGCTCCTTTTCAACTTGCCTCACAGTTCAAACTTTCATCTATTAACTATCTTGCAGGCACTCCTTGCACAATGATACATCTGAAAGAGCTTCTTCCAAAACTGGGCTGTATTCTTCATGGTTGAAACACTTAAATTCAGTTAAGATATGGTGAGACAGGAAACCAGCATGATTTGTTAAAGTGTTGGAAGGATCTGGGAGATTCTTTAAGTTGATCTGGAAGATTACCAGCTGGGCTGATGGCAAGGAAATTTATTCATGTTTGAACACTGGGTGTTTTTGGAACTTCAGTGGTGCAATCGGTTAGGGCTGGTCTATTTGGCCAATGAAGGAGGGGACAAATAACTGATGTCATTTAACCAGTGCTGGGCCAGGGTTGGTTTGCATCGTCTCACAAGTGCCAACTGTGCTCAGTTCTTCCAGACTTCAAGTTCAAGGAATGGCAGCTCACAGCGGACCTTGGTAAGGATATTTACACCAAGAAAATGGGCAAATGTGCTTTTTCCCCAAAGAGTTGTTTTATCAACATACCCGGAATAGAATGATACCATCAAGTTGCTTAATGTAAATAGGGCAAGAAAAAGCAAACAGATGAAGGGAGAGAAAGCAAGCACAAAATGGAAGGAGAGGGGAAAGGTCAGAAGAGAGATTTGGTAAATGAAATAGACTTCTAAATATTTTTTAAATTGACCCAGATGAACGAGGTGCAGCCAGCTGCAGGGGGAAGTGGCAGGCATGCAGGGCCAGAGGACTCCCAAGAGGCTCTCTCCTCTGCAAGGCCTGAAGGACCTCTGGGTTCTTGGCAGTGAGGGAAGTCAGCGTGCCTGCAGGCAGGCACGCACGCACGCATACCCAAGGTCAGCAGACAAACATCAAGGTCTGCAAGGTCCACACGGCTTTGTGCTGTGACTGTAATAGCACAGAGTAAGCTGTGCGCAATATCTGGGCTTCCTTCAAACACAATGCATGAAGTTCACTTTTCTTTCTTCTTTTTTTTTGAGACTAAGTCTTGCTATTTTGCCCAGAGAACTGCAGGCTCACGTTGCCCAGGGTACCACGGACTGAAGCAATCCCCAGCCTCAGGTAGCCGGGATTACAGGTGCGTGCCACCACACCCAGCTATTTTTTGAGAGCAGGTCTAGCTATGTTGCCCTGGGCGGGTCTTGAACCTGTGAACTCAAGCGATTCCTAGCCTCAGCCTTGCTCCTTAGGCTGCGATTAAAGGCACACGCTACCATTGTCTGTCTAGAAAGTTCCCAGTTCTTATACATTTGCACCTGAAATGAAAAGGCCACCAGCGTTTTTCCTGTGTGTACTTGTAGCTTGAAGAGACTCACCACAATCGAGAAGCTGTCGTAATTCTGCTGGGCTGCTGGAGTTCTGTGTTCTGTATAGAGTTGAACATTCCAGACCTAGGACACAAAACAGACTGAGTACGCAAAACACAGCTCTCCGAGGACCCGGGGGCCTGATGCCAGAAAGACATTCCACTTTGCATCCAGTATCTATTCTAGATGCACCAAATATTCTTGGAAGGCAACTCCTACGATTAATCTTATCTGGCATGTCAATGATTTTGGCAAAACCCTCCATCCGTTAAGGAACATGTTAATTACATTTATTAAGTTATGGAGAACTTAATCATTTCCATACAGTCAGGACATGTTCATCTCTAGTCAGCCACCTCAGGCCAGGATCTGTCCACAGTACACAGCCCCAGAACATGTGCCTCTCTAGCACAGGTAGCAAACATGGACTTCCTGAATGCCCCAGAGGTGGTTGTCAACTATGATATCCATGAGAGATTCGAACAGGCAGCTGCTCCCTCCACCTGCCGGTCAGGTTACCTTTCTTTTCGATGGCTTCCACAAGCTTGATAAGAAGAGGTGGAGCAACGTCAGGGGGAGCAAACTGTTCTGGGAGATCCGGAAGCGTCCAAGCTGCAAACAAACACAACCCTGCGATTACATTTAACATCAGGGCCATGGCTACGTCACAGAGCAGTGGGTGCACAGGCATGAAAACAATCCTGCCTGACAGCTGCAGACGCAGGTCTGAGTAAGGGCAGCCCGGGCCCTTGTCTGCTACCCAAGGAGCTCCTCTTGGCTCTTGGCCATCAGGGCTCTTCCTCCAGGGTGCTCAGCTTTGGACCCGGGGCGCACACCCACTTTCTCCCAGGACACATACAGAAAGCTTAGCCAGATGGCCTACGCCCATGAATTCCTCCCTAGGTTCATGCTCCTGTGACAGAGCTTTGTGTAGGGCAACACCTGTGGACCCCAGGGGTGGGCTGGAACTGAGAGTGCATGGAGGGCAGTTTGGATGTGCAAGGCCTTAAAAGGAAAGCAAAGCCAGGAAGGCAAAGGCCAGGTCACCCCTTATCACCAGGCTCTGGGCAGAATTCAGAGAGGACCAAGAAATGTAAGGTAAAAACTGGCTTCTCAAAAAGCCCAGTCAAAAAAAGGGAAGAATTAAAAAGATATTCACCAAAGAGGAAGTACAGATGGCTAGTAGGCATATGAAAAGATGCTCCACATCACTAATAATCAGGGAAATGCAAATTAAAACCACACTGAGATACCATCTTACACCAGTAAGAATGACTCATATAAATAAAACGGACAACAACAAGTGTTGGCGCAAATGTGGGGAAAAAAGAACTCTCTTACGCTGCTGGTGGGAGTGCAAAATGGTCCAGCCATAGACTGTGTGGAGGACCCTCAAACAGTTGAAAGCGGAATTACCATTCGACCCAGCAATCCCACTACCAGGAATCTACCCACAGGACATGAAAACACTAATTCAAAAGGACCATGTATGTGCATATTTATTGCAGCTGTTTACAACTGCCAAGATATGGAAACAACCCAAATGCCCCAAAACTGATGAATGGCTGAAAAAAATGTAGTCTATGTACACAATGGAATATTATGCATCAACCAAAAAAGACAAATATGTTATTTGCAGCAACATGGATGGAGTTAGAAGGACTCATATTAGCAGAAATAAGCCAGAAAGGAAAAGAAATGTGGGATGGTCTCATTTATATGAAGGCTATAGGAAAAAACAAACAAACGAATAAGAAAAATTTGAAACAACCAACAGAACTGAACCATAGAGCGAGGGTAAGGGGGAGGAGGAAAATGGGGGAGGCAGGCAGAGGGCACAAAAGATTAAGATGGTTAATGGGTGTTAAGAAAATGGGAGAACCCCGGAGTACAAAATGATATTTTATATATATATATAATTAATAAAAAAAACAAGTAAATATAAATACAAACTGACTTCCTGATCAGTACGAAGGATAACTGCCCAGATGGGAGGCCAGGACACAGTCTAAGTGACAGTCTACTAACAGGATCTGTGACTTTTAATTGAGACACAGAGAATGTGGGCTCTTCCTTTTGTGCTCTTGTTCCAGGCCAGGGATGGGCCAATATCAAGAAACAGAAGCCAATCGAACGTCCATTGGATGTGCAAATTAAGTCCCTCTGTGCACCTGCTCCTACAACCTTTATTTCTGAAACCTCAACTTTCCTACACTTTGTTCCCATGCGGGATTTACATATCCGACCAACTGGAATGATGCTGAAGGAAAACCATGGACTTGTATGACACTAACAATGTTCCTCCACGTGGCCTTAACTGTCTGCTCACTCCAAAAATACATGCAAGCATTTTCGGTGAGAACACTTTTCTCTCAATACCAGAAGAGGGAGCCAATAGATTCACCTCCAATGTCTCCAGCTGGAAAAGAGAGGTCAGTGATAGTGTTTATCAAAACAGCTACAGGTACAACATCTTTATTAGTCATCAGTTAAGAACTTTCCAGGCACTGATTTATCACCGTGCACTCTTGTCTAAGAATAGCTGATAAAGCATAAGAAAGATTATTTACAATCTGAGCCAATGCCATCTTGGGGGGTATGACTGTGGTCTAAGCCATCTCTCAGGAGAAAGCAAATTGCTAGTGACACCCACAGTGAAGCGGCACATATAACAGATTCATGGCAAAAATAAAAAAAATAAAATTATGTCAGTAAATTCTGATGTCACAGAAGCATGATTTATACCATTCTGCAAATCCTGCACCTTGTCTTGTGATCTAAAGCCTTTTTAGCTTGCAACGTGCCCTGGAATAAACAGTGACCTGTGATCTTGTAACCTCTTGTAACCACTGTAGCTCCCAGAATCAGAGGGGAAGAGCTAAATAGAAGACAGGCCTAGAGCACCACTGCCCAGGAAATTTCTGGTTAGAACGAAAACATGCTACATACATGCCATGTACAAACGCAATGACTAGACACACGTGGCTTTTGAGTAACTGAGATGCAGCTATGTTGAGAGGAACTGGGTTTTCAGTTTTCACTGATTTAAATGTAAAGGGCTATCTTTTGCTAGTGACCACCATATTGGTAAGTGCTGTTCTACAGACCAGATGAGAGTAAATTCTGCCAAGAGCAGATGAGAGGTGTGTGAAGGCACTGAGTCATGAAGACCCCACGCCAAAGCTTTCCCTGAGTAGAGAGCACCCAGCAGCTGAACTCAGGGCATGTAAAGTTTATCACTCCATTTCCTGTATGGCTGGACACATGTTGGACTCCCCAGCGGCAAGACGATATGCCCTGACATATGCCTAGACAGTATTTTCTATACTAGGACTATGTCTATGCTATACTATGTCTATACTACCACTATGTCTATCCGAGGACCATGTCTATACTATGACCATGTCTATACATATACTATGTCTATATTGGGACAATGTCTATACTATACTATGTCTACACCCGAAATATGTCCACACCCGGACCAGGTCCACACCCGGACCAGGTCCACACCCGGACCAGGTCCACACCCGGACCAGGTCCACACCAGGACCAGGTCTATACTAGGTCTATACATACACCATGTCTATACTAGGACTATGTCTATACTATACTATGTCTATACTAAGATTGGGTTTATACATATACTATGTCTATACTATACTATGTCTATACTAAGACTAGGTCTATACATACCCTATGTCTATACTAGGACTAGGTCTATACTAAGACGATATGCCTAGAGAGTACCGTGCGGAGCTGAGTGGGCATTTCATCTCTTCCTGCTTCCCACACTGCCCAAGCCTGGGGTTGTCCAGAGAACATGCCAGGGAGACAAGGTTCAGGTGACCACCCCATGCCCCCAGAATCAGGAGTTCCAAGAATGAAGCTTGTGATTTTTGTGGGGTTAGTAATAACTCCTAAGGTCACTCTGTCATGATAAATGTATGTAACTTCCTAAAAATAGCCCAGCAAAGCCAGTCTCCAAACTTCTGAATGTTAAGAGCACTTAAAAGAGGAAGGCCTTGGAAGGTTCCTGTCATCTTTTTAATTTAAAAGAATGTAAAATGAAATAAAAGAAACACTATAAAGTGAAAAGCAGACCACTGCATTTCCTCTGATAAGAACTGTGCACTACTTAGCTTGGCCTCAGAAGCCAAACAGGTCACAAATATAGCCTCCCCCATAAATGCCCTCGCCCCTAAACAAATTGAAAGATCATCTTATCGGCCTATGTAATAGAAGGAAAATAGAAAAGCATTTTTAATTAAGATCAAGTGCAGTATCTCTCTAGTCTGCTTCAACATAGGTCTTAAATGCCAAGAAGCAAAGATACCCTAAAGTTTGAATAATAAATATACAAATTTACATTCCACAAGACACTGGTACAACTAATATAATCTTTCTTTCCCTCAAAAGTCCACACAAGCATTTTTCAAATATAAGAAATCTTTACGGTTGGCCACCAAACTGGGATGATTTAGTTCCTTCCAGAAGGTTTATCTCCTTCCAGAACCTCATCAAATGATAGTTTCTGCAGGGAAATACAAAAGTTAAAGTAAAAGCTCATCTAATTGTGACCGAAATACATACGGAACAGTTCAATGACCTGAATTGGCAAATACTAAACATCAAGGTTTCTATGTCTCTGCTCTTTCCTTCAGATTGAAGAAGAAACAAAAAGTAAAACTTTCTTTCCTTAGTCCTCTCAGTATTTCTGAGGCAAAAAGTGGCAGTTAACCTTCAGCATCTTGAGCTACGAATGAACATCTGTTTTACTCTCACAAATGTTACTGGCTGTTTCTACCAAGTCTTATAATAGTTACCCAGCATTTTCATTAGAACTTTCTCAAACACTTTATTCAGACCATTTTAAGAAGGAAAAAATCTCGACATCTGTAGGAAGTACAGGAGTTCCTCTTACCACCTATGGAGTGCATTTTCAACTAAATATTTAAGATTGGAAAAAAGTCTTCTTACCCAAATGAATCTCACAACCAACCAACATTTTGCAATGGGAGTTTTAAAAGGTAAGCTTTACAGGGAGAGATGGCTTAAAAAACAAAACAAAACAATTCAAGGATTTCCTATTCCCTGGTACAATGTCTGTGATTCAATCCATTTCCCCTTTAAAAAAATGTAAACATAGGGAATGTGAATGCCCTACCCTAGATGTTTTTTCATATTCACATCTGCTACTTCTGGGCAAACAGCATAAATAACAGTAAAAATCTAAAAAATATCTGCAAAAAAAATTTTGCAAATAAATGTGAACAATTTCAACATCCCTATACCCAACGATTCCTTCTATTTTTTTTCCAAATACACAAGGTGAACATTTATTTTTCCATTTGATACCATTTTAAGGAATTTTTTTGAAAGGCAGATTTAAAGAAACAGAAAATAAGACAGGAAAGCAGAACCCCCTGGACGCACTTCAGAGAGGGGCAAAGACACCCCCATTTTAAGGAATTTTAAAAAGAAATGCTACTTGTTAGTAATTCCCAAAGTTGGCAAGTTATTCCTTAAAGTCTATGATACGGCAGCACATCTTAGAGCTCTACCAGGCAAACAATATCAGAACTAAAAAGAAAGGTGATGTATATATACACGATGGAATATTACTCATCAATTAAAAATGACAAATTTGAAGACTTCATAACAACATGGATGCATTTAGAAGAAATCATATTAGCTGAAACAAGCCACAAAGAAAAAGGCAGAAACCAAATGGTTTCACTAATATATGGGATATAGTGAAAAAAAAAATAAAATAAATAAAAGCCTTGAAGAAAGTCA
>PVHY01033560.1:0-11053 GCA_004024945.1 Uropsilus gracilis
CATCTCCCACATCCCCCATAGTTGGTGAGCCCTCTTCCCCTCCCATCCATGTCAGATCTGCTCTTCGTGAGGCAGCGGAGAGGCCTCTAGGTCCGAGCGAGCCCGAGAGCCCCTTCCTGTTTATTGGCACCAGTCGTTTCCTCCTTTTGCCAACTTCTTGTTGATTTCTTTGGCGGCTCCTTCTCTCAGCCTCCCAGTTCCTCCTTCTCCACTCTCAGGCCTTCCCTGCACCCAGCGCGTTAACCCTTATCTGTCACCTCTCCACCGGCAGCTGCTTCTTGTACGTCTAGAGCCTGGGTTTGTCTTCCTTGTCGCTCATGAACCCACATATACCCAAATACCACCATGTGCCAGGGAGATTGCAGAGACCCAGAGACAGAGCAGTGGCGGAGACAGACCCTCCCCTCCACCCCCCCCACCCCCACCCCCCCCCCGAGCGCCCGCTCCGGCCAGAGCCATACATAAGCAGTCGGTTCTAGAACATCAGTGTGAGCAGTGACCGCTGTGGGTGAAGCCTCGGCAGGAAGGCGGTGTGGGGGGT
Organism: Uropsilus gracilis; assembly: GCA_004024945.1. Classification (NCBI taxonomy): domain Eukaryota; kingdom Metazoa; phylum Chordata; class Mammalia; order Eulipotyphla; family Talpidae; genus Uropsilus; species Uropsilus gracilis. Next base: position 542 of record PVHY01033560.1, read on the forward strand.
GATGAGGACGCCATTTTGGACAAAGGGACCAGAAAGGCCGCTGGGGACAGGACACCTGATGGAGATAGGAGGCGGGAAGGATGCTGCTCGGGGAGCTGGGGGTGCGCTCTCCAGGCGGAGGGAACAGCCTGTGCTAAGGCCCTGCGGTAGGAGGCAGGTGTGGTTGGGGGTGTCGGGGTGAGAGCTGGGAGAGGAGGCCAGTCCTCTAGGCCCTGGGGCTGTGCGAGGACTTCGCTGTGCAAGCAGGGAGCAAGTGGGCCTGCGGGCTGGAGAGAGGCCGCCGTGGCTCTTTAACAGGTCGGCCCTGGATCCTGAGAACCGGCTGCAGGTGGGGCTGAGGCAGACGTGGGCCGAGGGGGGAGGGCAGCTTTGATGTGGCAGCTGCCTTCGGGTGTTTTCCTCCGTTGTTTTAATTCCTAGCAGTGATTTTGCATTTTTATTATAAAGAAGCCACGTTTTGTTTCTCTGCTTCATGAATAGGTATCGCACTTAATGCTCCAAAAATAATAAAGGCCTGGAAGGGGCCGCGTGGAGAGCCTCCCCCTGGCTGTGTCCCCTCCTGGGCTCTGGCCTGCCCTGCCCGCCCCTTTCCTGACCCGGCTGTGTGCAGTGCCCCCCCCCAGCCACCACAGACACCCCACCCCCCCGCAGACCCCAGGCACTTCCTGCCCTGCTCCCTGGGAGGCCAGCTCCACTCTCCTGTCCACATGTGGCCGCCCCAGGCCGTGGGAACCAGCCCAGCCCTCCCCTCCCCCACCTCGGACTCCCTGGACGGAGTGGGCATGGCACCTAGGAGAGGGAGATGATACTGGGTCCCAAATGGCAACTGTCCCTCAAAATGTCTCGCTAGGGGATTTTGCACCCTTCAGTCAAATCCCTCGGAGTTGGGGGGGGGGCTAAGAGTGAGAAGTTCCGCCTGGCAGAGAAAGGTGAGGCCAGTAACCACCCTGTGGCTGTGCAGGCACATGGGGTGCTGGGGCCAGGATGGGGGGAGGGACTGTGGAGTCTGCTTGGGCCTGGGGCATACAGTCTCCTGGAGCTGCGGGCCCTCAGCCTTTGGGGCTCCGCTGAGGGCACAGGGGTGGGACTTGGCTGACCCGGACAGGGCTCCTCAGGCTGTGGGGTCGGGGGGCGGGGGGGCTCAGCTCAGATCCAGGTGGACGGCTCTGCAAGCCCAGAGCACATGCCCCTCACCCCCACCCCCACGTCATTCACTTCCTCTGCCCATGACGGGCACTCTCACTTCTGCCCCTCTCCACCTACTTGGCCCCAAATGACTGCGGCCTGAGGCCTCCCAAGGGGCTGTTGGGCAGGTGCTACATGTACTGAGGGGACCTGAGGCCAGCAGGGACTTGGGGTCCCCTGTGGGAGCATGTGGCCTGCCTGGGGCTATGGGGGGGGCTGATAGGGCCCCCCAACCACGAGGTGAAACTCAGCAGCCTGAAGTGAGGGTCTGTTGGCTTCCTGATTCCCTGGGGTCCTGAACCCCTGAACCTAGCAAAGAGAGGTCCCCGAGTCCCTGGCATCCCCTGCCTAGAGCTGAGGCAGCTTCAGGGGCAAAGACCCCAGTCTGCCTTGGGGTACAGGACCTGGAAGGCTGGTTCCGCCTCGAGTGGCCCCACAGAGGGTCTGCCTGGTGGGTCTGACTCAGAAGCTCCAGCACCCGATGCCAGCTGCTCCTCTCGCCACCTGAGTGACTTTAATGAAGTCACTTCCCCTCTGAGGGGCCTCAGTCCCGTCAGCTGCAAAAGCAGCAGCAAATAAATTCCATCTCGGGGGCTCGCTCTGCTCGAACGAGAGCTCTGGCTTGAGGGGGCTCTGGGCTCTGTAGAAAGGAGCCCCAGGGTTGGTGGCACTGGGTGGTGGGACGGTGCATGTCCTGCTCCAACCTCAGGTCCAAGGACACATTTGTGTCAGCAAGGCCTTTCTGCGGCCATCAGGTCCCCACTGAAGAGACACGGCTGGTGAGCTGATGTCTTCTTTGGTTGGCTCCTTCCAGAATGTATGGGCTGGGAACCCACATGCACCGTCTGGTTCTCAGCCCTAAGGTCACTAGGCGGGGTCAGACTCGGTTCCAGAAGCTCACAATCTGGTGGAAGAGATAGGAGCACAAACCCCCGGGGTGGGGGAGACAGAGACAGAGAGAGAGAGAGAGGAGGGGGGCGGGGAGAGAGAGAGTGTTCATCCCTTGGAAATGACACAACTGGATATAAATTTGCTTGAGGTAAATCAGAAAAGTCTGCTTGGAGGCAGTGAACTCTGAACATCTCTTCGAAGCACAGAGTAGATGGTATGGGCAGGTGGAGGGGGGCAGAGGGTGGCAAAGGTACCCAGACAGGAAAGGGCAGGGAACAGTGTGAGGAACAACAAAAAGGAAAACCTCAGTCTGCCTCTGGCTGCCTTCCAGCCAGAGCAGCCACAGGGCACCTTTGTTTGCCCTTATCTGGCATGGGGAACTCAATGCCCCCAGCCCCCTCTCTCAGACTAAAACTGGGGAGTCTCTTTTCTGTCAGAACCTCCTGCCTCAGCCTCCAAGCCATGGTGAGAGAACATGCTTTAGTGTGGAATGACTTGGTTAAGAGCACAAACTGGTTCTGACTGTCCGGGTGTAAATCCTGGCTCCACCGTTCCCTGACAGGTGACCTCACCACTCTGTGCCTCAGTTGCCCTCTCCGTAGTAGGGGCTTGTTGGGATTCTAGATGGGGGAGTGAGAGACCACGACAGCGCCTGGCACACCATGAGCAGGGGGAGAAACTGGCCACCAAGAGAGCCCACCTCATCCCCCTGAGGCGCTTCCACCAGGACAGCTTCCAGGAAATGGGTGAGGTCCCCAAAACCTTGCCATAAAACTGCCTTCAGTTAGATGGAGAGCATTTCTGTTTTTCCTTTCTATTCATTCTTTACATTTCTTGCAAGGTCAGTAAATGGTTGTTGGGATGCCGCCCCTCCCCCTGACGCCCCTCCGTTCACTCAGACCCCGCTCTCCTTGCTGTTTGCTGATCTGTCTTACGCCCATTAGTCTCTTCCTTTCCTGGGGCAGTGTCCTTCTCCTGGGTGAGGGACTGTGTTCCTGGGACACGCCAAACCCTGCTGGGAGGTTTTCAGCCTTAACCTTGCGCTGGGCAGCCAGTCCGTGCTCAGTTGAGGCCTATCAGTGTCTTCTCGTTGCTGGCTGTCTTCTCCACTCCATTCTCCAGGCCATTTTGCTGCTCCCTTGCCTTACAGTCTGGCCTCTTGGTTAGGGAGCCTCACCCCTGCCGTTGCTGATCAAGAATTTCTCAGTAGTGACGGGCATCTGCGGATGGCCTTTGCAGATCATCTCGGATGGAGAGTATCTCTTGGGCACCTCTTTGAGGTTGGCCCAGGCGTTCCCCCAGCAGGCCCGGCTAGCATGCTCCTTGGCCATGAATGTGGGCGCCGTGGGCAAGCAGAGGCTCTTGTCCGCCCGGCTTCACCTGTGGCAGAGCTGTTCACCACCTACTGGGTGTTATCTCCTAGTGTCGACATCAGTAGTGAAGTATCTCCTAGTGAAGACAGTCTCTGTGAAGAGGTGACATTTCAGCAGGGCCCTACATGGGCCATTCAGCACCGGGGGGGGGGGGGGAGAGATTTTGGGCCGGTGGCCACAGTAGGTACAAAAGTCCTAAAAGGGGACCACTCTCAGCATGTGAGAGCAGCAGCAGATGTGTCCGGAGTAGAGATGGAGGGGGCAGGAGATGAGATCACAGAGGCAGGAAGGACCAGATCATGCTGGGCCTAGTCATGCCAAAGACTTAGCACTATCAGATCATGATGAGTGCTGTGACCAAAACAAAGAGGATGAAGGGAAAAGGCAGAGGCGTCTCTAGAGTATAGGTAGGGAGAAAGACCTCTCTGACAAGTAGCCTTAGAGCTGAGACCTGTGTGGAGTGGGGGTGCAGAGCATTAGGATACGTGGGAATGGCACTAGCAGGTGCAAAGGCCCTGGGGTAGGAGTGTGCCTGGCATGTCTGAGGGACATCAGGGACAGAGTGGTGAGGGCTGGGCACAGGGAAGAGGAAGTTCAAGGGTGAGAGCCTCTATCTCACAGGGTAAGGAGGTTGGGTTTTCCTCTGAGCTAGTTAGAAGTCATGGGTTTGAGGGCAGAGGGGAAGGGAGTGGGAAAGGCAGCAGGAAGAACAGCATTGCTGCAGGACCCTTCCCTGCATTGGGGTAGCCGGGCCTGGCTTCTGGTCAGAGTAGGTCTGAAGGATTCCTTAGATACGCTGCCAGGCTGGGCCCCAAGAAGGCAGTAAAGGCTGCCTCCCCCCTTCCGAGAGAAGGAGGTCTGCGGGCAGCAGCCGCTTGTCCAGGGCAGGAGGATGTTCTCACTGATTCGGAGGAAACGGCACGAGCCACATCAAAAGGGGCCTGGGTGGCTCCCACGCTCAGGCATCGTGAGAACCCTGCTACCCCAGGTTCTCGCGGGGCGCCTGCAGGTTGAAAGAGGTTGTCCCCAGCCTCCCGGATGTGTAAATAGAAAACAACCCCACAGTCACACCCCACTACAGCCCCTCCCCAGGAGGGAGTCTGGCTTTTGTAGTCCAGGGCTCTGTGGCTTCCAAAGGGTGCCAGAAATGAAAGAGAACTGAGATCTAAAACCTTCCCTTTCTGGGGCCGCCTAAGTCATGAGCTGGATCTGACTTTAGACCTCATGTGTACCTGAGGCTGCATTTGTCCTCCCTGATTGGTAAAGGTAACCTGGAGTGAGCTCTGCCGAGGATCCTGTTCATCTGTAATAGATTAGTGATGTCTGAACAGGTAGGAGCTTAAAAGTGCTGAATAATCTTTCCACCCATTTAACAGGGGATTCTGGAGAAGGAGGGACAATTTCTTTTCATGAGAGAGAAGGGAAGGCATGGGATGGAGAAGACCTAAGTATGTTGAGGACTTCATAGCATGTCAGCACTAGAGATGATGGGAATAGAGTAGGAAAGAGAAGCTTGAGCTGCATTCCTCTGGGCCTTCCAGTAAGAATATGGAGAAGAGTGATATGTGGGTGGTATCCTCCCCCCCCCAAAGAAAGGTTCTGGAGACCCCAAGAAGGCTTATCTCCCAATTCCTGGGTCCCAGTAGGCTGCTAGCAGGAGAGAATCAAGACCCCTGCATTCACACCTCTGCACTAGCCTGGAACTTTACATCCTTGAATTTCTTGCTCCTCACAAAACTATCCCTGGCCAGGCATGCCTTTAATTCCAGCCTTGGGAGGGAGGCCAAGGCTAAGAATCGCTTGAGTCCGTGTGTTCGAGACTACCCCGGGCAACACAGCGAGACCTAGTCTCAAAACAACAACAACAACAAAACTCTATCCCTGTTAGGGAAAGGAGGCATAGCACCCCTCCCCCCAGGCCTCAGCTGATAGGCCTCAAGGGCCTCCATGGTCCCTGCCCTTCCATACCACCTCTCTCAGGAGCCGTGTTCAGTGACTCCAAGTCACCAGGCGGTGAAGGGACCCCAACATCTGCTCAAGACACCCTTCCCCCAAGTCCTCAAAGTAGTCTGGGAAGGGCATCCTAGCTGGCCTGGTGTCAATCGGCGCATCTGTGTGCGTCTCCATGTGTGGGTGGCGGGTCCCTTTGCAGACTGAACGCTGGGTGCCAGTGAGAGCCGGGAAGCATTCTGAGCTTGCCCTCTGCTCCTCCACAGCGCCATGGGTCTGGGGAGGATGGCTATGCCTGGGCACCATCTGCGTGAACCAGCTGTCTGGCCCACCTGAGTGTCCTTGCAGCCTTCCTGCGTGGGCGCGCTCCCGAAGTGTGTGCTCACATGTGTCTGCACGCAAGTGTGCGCAACCTGCGCCCCAAACGTCGTGGCCCTCCATCTCTATCTGTGCACGAGGACTTCCTGGGGGGTGTTGTGGGGACGGGCGCCGCTGTGTGTTCCCAGGCGGGGGGGTGCACATATCTGTGTGTGCAGCGGGTGTGCCTGGAAAGGGTGTGCCTGGTCTCCATGTCTGTGTCTGTGTGTGCACATCAGCACAGCACAAGGTGGGGGTGGGGGCCCTGCACCCCAAGCAGCAGCATCCCAGCATGCCAAGTGTACCACTTGCTTGGAAGTGCCCAGTCAGCTCCCGGGGCGCCTGTGGCTGCCAAACCAGGTGGCTGGGCTCAGACCTTCGCGGGCAAGCACAGGAGCTGTGGCAGCTCCCTCTCCCACTGTCACTGTCCCCACCCTTACCACACGCCATTCTGCACCTCCCCAGCCCCCCTCTTCACCCAAACCTGTCCACCCGGAGTCCGTGTTCAGCAGCAGCGAGGCACCAGGTTGGCACAAGCAAGCTCCCAAATCACAGAAGCTGGGGTGCATCTGTCTCCCCAGCCCTCAGCCCTGCGGGTGAGGGGCACTGTCCCCACGTTCCAGGCAAGGAAACCCCTGGCCAGGAGGGCTGGCAGATTCACCCAGGCGTCTCCTGCCCCCACTTGGTGGTCTCACCAAGCCGCACCCTGGCCTCGGGCGCTGGGCGTGGGGTGAGATCTCTGAGCCAGGGTAACCCACCACGGCCAGGGTGGGTGGTTCGCACTGCGGGTCCTTCGGTGCCAGGAAGTGTGCCCGGCACTAACTTCTCACTGCAAACCAGAGAGGGGTGCGTGGCCCCGTTTGCAGATGGGGAGCAGGCTGGGATGGAGCCCAAAGGCCGGAGCTCTTTGGGCCGGGGAGGAGGGAGGCCAGGGCTGTTTCTTGAGGGGCTTGGGTTTGGACTGATCATCATGCATCCTGCTTCCTCCTGCCACCAGCGGAGGCTTCCAAGCTGGAGTGCGTGCTTACAACCCTGACTCCTGGCTCCCCCCAGCACCCCTTCTGGGGATCTGTGCTCTGCTCGGGGTGCAGAGAGCACCTTTGAGAGGTGCAGAGTGACAGAGCACTAATGTTGGGGCTCATTCGTGGCCCCTGAAAGGGAGTGGCAGGGGTCTGTGTACTCTCGGAGGGGAGGCAGCTATGGATGGAGGGTCCCTGCCTAGTCTAGGGGTCCGGGCTGTTCCATTGTATTTTATTTATTTGTTTGTTTATTTATTTATTTTTTTTTTTTGAGACGAGGTCTCGCTATTTTTGCCCGTGGAACCGCAGGCTCTCGTTGCCCAGGGTACCCCGGACTCAAGCAATCCCCAGCCTCAGCTTCCCAGGTAGCTGGGATTACAGGTGCGCACCACCATGTCCAGCTCTATTTTTGGAGCTAGGTCTTGCTACGTTGCCCCGAGCGGGACTCAAACCGTGATCCCCAGTTCCAGCTGCATTCCATAGGCTGGCGTCTACAGGCACGCGCCACCGTGCCCGGCTGCCATTCCATTTTAACCAGGGAGGGTCCCTACCACACTAACCCCGACTTGAAGGATGTCACAGAGGAACGCGATCATCCGAGATGACAGAGGTCGACCCAGCCCAAGTACACCTGGCACCAGAGCCAGAGGCCCAGGGTCCCTGGGGTGGGGGCTGGGGCTCAAGACAGCCTCTTCTCTTCTCCCCTTAGGGTTCCTGCGCTTCCGGTGAAGAACCTGACTGGGACGGGACCTGTCCACCCGGCCCTGGCAGGTGAGGTCCAGCCCAGGACAGGACAGAGGGAGGAGCCCAGAAGGCCACCGGGGTGGGCCGTGGCGGGGGAGGGGGGCGGACCGGGAGCATCCCCCCACTTCCCCACCTGCAGGCCCCAGGTTTCCAGGACCCCCGTGGTAACGGGGAGGGGGCGGGGTCTAGGGACGCCCCGCCCCTGACTGCCCCGCCCCACCCCGCCCCGCCCCACCCCCAGGCATGACCGGGATCCTGCTGTGCGCCGCGGGGCTGCCGGTGTGCCTGACGCGGGCCCCCAAGCCCATCCTGCACCCGCCGCCCGTCAGCAAGAGCGACGTCAAGCCGGTGCCCGGCGTGCCCGGGGTGTGCCGCAAGACCAAGAAGAAGCACCTCAAGAAGAGTAGGCCTGCAGCACCCCGCCCTGCCCTTGAACTTTAACCCTCCCAGCCTTTGCCCCCCCCACCCTGAACCCCTCAGCCCCAGTCTCTTCTTAGGACTCACGCTCCCTGACCTCACCGCCCCCAGCCCCTATTCCTTCTGCCCGCCAGCCACGCCTCGAATGCCCTCCCTATGACCCCTTGACCTCTAAGTCATGTCCTGGGGTGTCCTCGGGGGGCCCTCAAACCCACCCCACGGTGTCCTTGCAGGTAAGAACCCCGAGGATGTGGTTCGAAGGTACATGCAGAAGGTCAAGAACCCACCTGATGAGGTGAGCCGCGTGGGGGGGGGCTCGGTTCTGGGGGGGCTCTTCCTCTGTCCACCCCCCACCCCCCTGCAGCCTGTTCCAGGCGCCCTTCCCAGTTGGCCACTTTGCCTTTTCCTCTTTGCAAACAGACGCACGGCCCGGCTTCCTTTGCGGAGTCACGTGCCTCCATCGCCTGCTGATTGACAGTGTTTGTGTCTTACTTGCAGCCATATTGCCCACCAGATGTGTTTCGCTTTGGCTTGGAAAGGCCAGCTCTTCCCTCTCCTGCGGGTGTGAGGGAGCGGCTCCTCCCTGCCTTGTAGGGGGGGTCCTGTGTGGGCCGGGCTGCTGCCCTCGCGAGTCTGGGACCTGGCCCCTGCCCTGGGACCATGCTGCCCCCTCCTGCCCAATGCTCAGTGCCCCCTGTGCCCCCTGTGCCCCCAGGACTGCACCATCTGCATGGAGCGGCTGGTCACCGCCTCGGGCTACGAAGGCGTGCTGCGACACCGGGGCGTCCGGCCCGAGCTGGTGGGCCGCCTGGGCCGCTGCGGCCACATGTACCACCTGCTGTGCCTCGTGGCCATGTACTCCAATGGCAACAAGGTGGGCAGGGTGGCCGGGGGCTGGGGAGTGGGCAGGAGTGCCGGGCAGGACTGGGGTGCCTGGGGCCTCACTGCCGCCCCCCCCACCCCAGGATGGCAGCCTGCAGTGCCCCACGTGCAAGGCCATCTATGGGGAGAAGACGGGCACGCAGCCCCCCGGGAAGATGGAGTTCCACCTCATCCCCCACTCGCTGCCCGGCTTCGCCGACACCCAGACCATCCGCATCGTCTACGACATCCCTACAGGCATCCAGGTGGGCCCCCCACCCCGAGCTCCTCTGACCCTCCAGAGCCCCTCCCCAGCCCTGTCTGTGGCTTCAGCCCTGCCGCCCCTCCTCACAGGGCCCCGAGCACCCCAATCCAGGCAAGAAGTTCACCGCAAGAGGCTTCCCACGCCACTGCTATCTGCCCAACAACGAGAAGGGCCGAAAGGTGGGTCCCCGGCTTTGGAGGCTCAGGGGTGTAGGAGCAGGCAGGGGCCCCAGCCACTGTCAGCTGAGTCCTGTGGTTCCCCCCACGATCACTGCGTGCTCTCACCTTCCTCCCCACACCTGCCTGGACTGTCACCACCTAGCCCTGCCAGGAGGACAAAGGTCAAGGTCTTGACCCCACTGTATGAAGAAACAAAGCCTCCGAGAGGGCGGGTGACTTGTCCACGGTCACACAGCCCATAGTGGTGGGTCTGGGGTGAACCCGAGCGGCCCAGCCGTTCCCACACTATAGAGTTTCTGTCTGGTTTTCAAGAAAAGCCAGAAATTCAGATTTTCATGTGAAATTTCAAGGTGCCAAGTGGCGATCCAGAATAGTGCGCCCCCAAACCCAGCATCCGAGGGCGAGGGCAGCCAGCTGGGGAGCCTTTCTCACCCCAGAAGAAAGAGGCAGATAACCCAGAAGGGGCTTTTACTGGGGGAGCTTCCAGGGGGCGTCAGTCTAGGGAAGGAAAGAAGTCAGGGAGCCCGCCCCTCAGTAGGTACGCAGAGCATCCAGGAAAGCTGGGAGGGGTCGCGGTGGGCGGGGTCAGGGGCTTGCAGTGGGCGGGGCCAGTCCATAGTGGGCGGGGTCAGCTCACAGTGGGCGGGGTCAGGGGAGGGCTTGGCTGTGGGTGGGGCAGCCCGCGACCCCCACTCCCCCTCCCCTCAGGTGCTGCGGCTGCTCATCACCGCCTGGGAACGGAGACTTATCTTCACCATCGGCACGTCCAGCACCACAGGCGAGTCGGACACCGTCGTGTGGAACGAGATCCACCACAAGACCGAGTTTGGCTCCAACCTCACAGGCCACGGCTACCCGGACGCTAGCTACCTGGACAACGTGCTGGCGGAGCTCACGGCCCAGGGCGTGTCCGAGGCCTCGGCCAAGGCCTGAGAGGCCCGATGCTGCCCGCCTTCCCTCCTGCTTTGCCCCTGGTCCGGCACACGCCTCCCTCTGCCAGGCGTGCCCTGGCGGCCCGGGCTCAGGGCTGAGGAGCCTGCAGAGAGAGCCAGAAGCAGTCCGGGATGGGGCTGGTGGCAGCCGGGACCACGGCAGGACGGCAGGACGGCAGCTCGGCCGCTTCCGACCACGGTACCCTGAGAGGGTTGCAGAGCAAGCCCCGGAAACCACAGCAACCTCCTGACCAGAAGACAGAGCCCCCCTCACACACACGTGTCCTGTGAACACACGCACGCACACCCACGTGCCTCTACTTGCCCCACACGGGGAGG
>PVHY01033561.1:0-11045 GCA_004024945.1 Uropsilus gracilis
TTTTTTTTTTTTTTTTTTTTTTTTTTTTTTTTTTTTTTTTTTTTTTTTTTTTTTTTTTTTTTTTTTTTTTTTTTTTTTTTTTTTTTTTTTTTTTTTTTTTTTTTTTTTTTTTTTTTTTTTTTTTTTTTTTTTTTTTTTTTTTTTTTTTTTTTTTTTTTTTTTTTTTTTTTTTTTTTTTTTTTTTTTTGAGACTAGGTCTAGGTCTCACTGTTTTTGCCTATGGAACCACAGGCTCACATCTCCCGGGGTACCACAGACTCAAGCAATCCCCAGCCACCACACCCAGCTATATATTTTTGGAACTAGGTCTCTCTAGTGCTTCTGGCAGGACTTGAACCGCGATCCCTGGCCCTGGTTTCCTAGGCTGCCGCTTACAGGCATGTGTCACCATGCCCGGCCTAAAACTGCATCTTTTTGGTGCAAGACTTGCTATAACTTCAAGAACCAGAGTCATAGAGACTGCTTTGTTAATATATATAATTTCAGAAATACAGATTTTTAAATATATGCAACACTAGTGATAATATATACCATCCCAAGACAAGTATAAAAATAATATTGTTTACTTATTGCTATCTTGTGGTTTTTAGCTTCAAATTTCAAGTTCACACAAATATCCAAAGTAAATTTAGACACAACTGTTCAACAATCTGTTGCATTGAAAAAAACCCAGAAAGAGGTTAGATGATAAAGAATTATCAGCAGAATTTCAAAAAATCTGATCATTGTGGCAACAGTTTTTACAGCAGAGTTTTTTATTTTGTTTTTGTTTTGTTTTTTTGAGACTAGGTCTCACTGTTTTTGCATGTGGAACCACAGACTCATGTTGCCCCAGGTACCATGGACTCAAGCAATCCCCTGCCTCAGCTTCCCAGGTAGCTGGGATTACAGGCACACGCCACCACACCCAGCTATATATTTTTGGAACTAGGTCTCGCTACGTGCCCCCAGAAGGACTCAAACCATGATCCCTGGCCCCAGCCGAGGCTTCCTAAGCTGTTGCTTACAGGCATGTGCCACCATGCCCGGCCAGACAGAGTATTTCTGAGAATTGTTTTTATTTTTTAACCAAGATATGTTTGCTTTATTGCTTGGATTTCACTTTGTACTAATTTTTAACGAGCACAACTATTTAGGCATACAAGTTAAAGTGGAAATTTCACAATCATGTGATATATTTGACCTATGTAAAAACCTAATCTGTAAAAGAAAATAAAGAAAAATAAGATTATTTTAAGCTAGTACTAAGTAATGAACTTGTCCACTAAAACCTTGTTTGGCTGGTTCATCTGAGTGCCCTGTGCAACATCACTTATATATAAGTCTCAACTATCCCTGTACCATTTCCTTGAAATGACTTTAGTATATGACTGCTAATATTCAACCCTTCACAGCAACTGTCCATTGCTGGACAGATATGTCCTTTGGCCATATATAATTCTCTTGATGCCAGGAGATACAAGAAGTGAGGTGGAGGTTGTTACCTAATTCCACAAAAGTTTGGTCTTTTTTTTAATCTTTTCATCTCTGTTCACTCCTAATAGGGATTTTTTTTAAATCTATGATCATATGATAATTGTAATTTAACTTGGTTTTAGATATCTTATTTTTTTAATTCCAATTCTTTAAAACTAAGAAAACATTAAAAAGATAAAAAATTTTATCTGTGTGTCTTGAGCATATCAGTCACAGTTAAAGTCCATCTCTGTTAATTTCAATATCTGGATCATCTGTGAATCTTTTGTTATTGTTTGTGGTTTTCAGTTTTTCCTTATTTTCTTGACTTTGGTTAGTCTAAGAATTTTTGATGGAATCTTTTTTTTAAATTTTTTTTCTTTTTATTTTTGAGACTAGGTCTCGCTATTTTTGCCCATGGAACCGCAAGCTCACGTTGCCTGGGGTACCACAGACTCAAGCAATCCCCAGCCTCAGCTGCCCAGGTAGCTGGGATTTACAGGTGCGTGCCACCACGCCCAGCTATTTTGGGGGACTAGGTCTCACTGTGTTGCCCCGAGCTGGACTCAAATCACCATCCTTAGCCCCAGCCGCTTCATAGACTGAAGCTTACAGGTATGCGCCACCATGCCTGGCTTTGATGGAATCTTAATATTACATATTAAAAGCATGAATTAGATGATGTTATCTTCTATAGAGAATTTACTTTTCCTCTGATAGCAATGCAGGAGATGTTAAAAATGAGTTTTCATTTAGTGTCAGCAAGATAGGACATTGGGCAAAACATGTAAGAGATACAACTCAGGTCACCAATCCAAAATAAACAGAAGATGGTGCAAAAGAGCATGAGTCATAAACCTTGTTCAGACCAATTATTAATTAGAAAGTTTCTGATTATCTCATAGCAACAATAGGGTTATCTAAACCCTGGTTTTTTTCATGTAAGGGTGAGAGCACAATTAAGATTTTAGAAAACAGAACTTTCATCTAACATACAGAAGTTGTATAAAACTTTTCAGTACATATTCTAATAAATATTTGAACACATCAGAATTCAGTCTTGGACTTACTTTCATTTTAGATATTACCTGGTAGTTAGGTTGTTGAAACTACAGAAAGGGAAGAAAATTTAGAGCTGAACATAACTATTCATAGTCATTGATAACAGCAAAAAAAAAAAAAAAGCCAACTATTAAACATGATTAAGTTTGCTTTGATCAGGTCACAATTTGAGCCAAAACAATCATAATAATAATAATATTTGGAAAATAAAGGGGATGATGAATCATATCTTCTGTTAAAATTTTCATGTATTTCCCATTATCAGCTCTTATACATATAATCTTTATTTCGATGAAGCTCTAAGCTCATTTTTGCAGGCTCTTCTTATACATTACTACTAAAGGATTTTTCCAGGTTAGTACATAGTACTCAAAAGTATCATTTGGGATTTGTATGATAGTCCATATGACATAGAATTGTTAAATCATTCTGTGACTGCATCTAAAAATATTTTGCTTTTTTATGTAATTTCATAATGAGTATGATTGCATATAAACATTTTATTTTTCAATTCAGGGTTATTTTATTGGGAATAGGTATGCAAAAGTGGATTTTACAGTCAAAGATAACATTTTGAAGTTCCTTGATGCAACTTGAATGAAGTTCCTTCAAAAGCAACTGCTTTTTTCACTGAGATTCTATTGATAATTTACTTACAAAAGTGTATCATTTGGGGAATAGTTTCATACTGCAACATGTGCTCATACTTGACTCATTCATCACCAAAGCTCTCGTGCCAATATACTATCACATTTAGTCCTAATCCCTCTTCCTCCCTACCTCTCTTCTCCTCATGCCCTCTGCATCAGACTTCTTTAGCTTACTTATTAGCATTACACAAAGCAGTGAAACTGGTAAATGCTTTTATTTTCTAACTTGTTTCACATGCCACAATCATCTCAATTTTCACTCATATTATTGCAAAAGCCATGATTTCATCCTTTAAGTAACTGAGTAGGATTCCATCAAGTGTGTTTATTACAATTTCTTTGTCCATTCCTCTGCTGAAGGACATTTCATTTGCTTCCATGACTTGGCTATTGTGAATAAGCCTGCCATATATATCCTTTCAAATTAGTTCTCTAGTATTCTTCAGGTAAATACCTACAAGAAATATTTCTGGATCATATAGCATTTCCATGTTTTCATCTTTTAAGGAATTCCAATATAATTTTCCATAGAAGTTGCAATAACTTATATTTCCTCCAATAGCAAATCAGAGTTCCTTTTTCTTCAGACCCTCCTCAACACTTGTTCCCTATCTTCAATAGTAATTGTTAAAAAATAAACTTACCCTGACTAACTAAAATCTCTAATGTCCACAGCTTCAATTTACAACATGATGAAAATGATTGTGCAACATGCCATGCATTTTGCCCACATTTTATTGTAACTAAATTTTCTTTTCCATTAATTTGCTCAAAACTATGTAAGTCATTGGGACAAGGAGGGAGTGTTGGGGGAATTTGGCTATGGACTTAATAAGAGGAAAAAAACTTTCATTCTAAGTTTCTCATAAACAGTAGAAAATTTAATATTAAGGGAACAACAGTTACTGTCTATCAATCGATTTTTAAAATTCCAGTTTGGCAAACTTGAATCACTTCAAGACAACACTTAACTTCATATTGCCAAATTGACACATCTGCATTTTACTCTCAAGTCTTCATCTATTCATTGACCAGGAGTCAATCAACATTTCCTTGGAGGAATAACCCTTCAAAAAAACAAGTTTTACTGGTTAAACTGCACCCTATCGCTATTAATTTTCTAGGATTGTTGTAATAAATTACCTTATAAACTTGGTGGGCTAAAACAACAGAAATTTAGGAGTTCAAAATCAAGGTGTTGGTAAACCATGCTGCCTTGAAGATTCTAAGGGGAGACTCCTTCTCTGTGTCTTCCAGCTTCTAGTGACCCTCCTTGATGTGACAATAGCACTCCACTCCCAGCCTGTCTTCACATTACCTTCTCTGTGTTTTCTCTGTGTTGGTGTCAAGCCCCCTTCCTCCTTTCTCTCAAGGTCACTTGTCACTGGATTGAGGGCCCACTCAGATAATACAGTATCATCTCATTTCAAGATCCTTAACTTAGTAACATAACCATAGACTATTTTTCCTCATAAATTAATGCTTATGGGTTCCAGAGACATAATTCATGCAAGTCTAGTTTAGCTTTGTTTTTTAGTGGGGGAGCTTGCTACTCAACTCACTATTCCATCCAAAGTCCATTTAACGAATAAGAAATCACATTCACCCTGTGGACCCTATTGTTTCTTTTTCAATCATGAACACATCAAGATGTGAAATCTATTTATAATAAAGAGCTATTCTCATTGGTTCAATTTAATGGCTATTAAAGACATGAGATTGTTATAATCAAAAACCAATTTAGATTTTTCTCTATGATTCTTTCAAAAGGTCTTAACATCCAGCATCCATAGGTAGTGCATTTCAAATTAACAGAGAAAAATGATGCAATACTATCAAGTGTTTAATTATTTTCATTCCACTAATCCTGAGTTCATGCTTTCCATCTAAGTATAACAGAGAAATTGTGGCTTCAAAAAAAGTTTTGCTTTTAGGTAATATGATAATTTTCCTCCTGGTATTATTTAAGTAAATAAAAAATGTGTATAAAGCTGGAGCATTTTAAAATAACTTATATTTTCATTATAGATAAAACACTTTTGAGGTAATTACAGATGATAAACTTTTAAATCACATTGAGAATACCTCACTTTAAAATAGTGGTTTTGGTTTTCATTATATCTTAAATATCTAAGTATGCTTTAAATGAGGGTAGAACTCAGAGATTAATTGCTGTGTGATCTTGGGCAAGGGATAGTACCTTTCTGAATCTCCATTTCATCTGTCAAGTCACTCAAATGTGGAACATAAAGAAACAAAACAGAGAAACAGATGAAACTAAGCCAAAACAAACCCTAGAAATATGACCATAAAATTGAAGGTACCAGAGGATAGGCAGCATTATGGGAAGGGAGCCCCATGGGACTATAGTGGAGAACGATAGGTGGGTGTGGTGTGGTAACATATGTCTGAAGAGATATGATCGAATACCTCTCAGTCATGTATAGTGTTGTAAGTAAATATCATATCAATAAAAACTGAACTGCATTGCTCACAAGATGGAGTTAACAGATGTAACACGTGTAGCTGTGGAAAGGAGTTTTCTCCTCCTTCTTGCGGAGCTGGTTATGTCCATCCTGATTATCTGACTACTTCCTTTCCTTAATGAATTCTTTCTGCTGTTTTTCCTATTTCCATAATTTCAGATGTTGAATTTGTCTGGACCATCAGTAATACGTACGGTTCAGGCTAAGATTAAAGAGCAAACTCAGACAAGCAAAATGGGGTGTCCATTAACTCACAGCTGATGCTTGCTGGAAAACAGCTTTCCCAGCAATTTTTCTCTTCATGCATGCAAAGCCACTGTCTTTCAGCCAGTCAGCTTTTCTCCCCTCCCATCACAAACCTGGAAAACAATTAGGAAATAAAGAATCTTGTCTGAAAAGGCCACACATAAAATTATTTCATATCATAGAATGTTAAAAGATGAATAATTAGAATCCTGGAACAAAGTAATTATATTCTTGGTCTAATAGGAATGATAATAGAGGTACAAAATTAGCAGCTATAAAAGGATCACAGAATACTATGTATTTTTCTTCTCCATCTTCATGCTATTGAGTTCATATGTTTTACTTTAATCTGTATTGTAAAGTGTACAAAAAGCATAAACTCCCATCACATTGTTTTTTATTCTGCATACTGTCCTTTATTTTTTAAAAATTATTTATATGTCTATTTCATGTCATTGTGAACTCCAGGGGTCACCCACCACCTCCCCTCCCTGGCCACTCCAGCTGGTCTCCCCTCCCCCCAGTTGCGTACTTTTTAATTGCAATATAATTGACATATAACAGTACATTACATTCAGATAATGATATTTGTATACATTGCAAAACAATCACCATAGAAAGCCTAATTAACGTGTCACCTTGCGATGTTACAATTTTTTCCTTATGATGAGAACTTTTGGGGTCTACTCTCTCAGAAACTTTCAAAGATACAGTATTACTAGCTGCAGTCACCATGGTATATAGTATACCCCAAAACCTGTATGTTTCATAACTGGAGGTTTATACCTTTTATTGACTTATTCTGGGATATAGCTAAGGCACTTGAAAGCAGTTTGATATTTCAGGTTTGATTTTAACACTTATTAAATGAGATCAGAGCTGTGCTTAGTTGAGGGCTAATTTTTCACAATCACTGAGTAAGCAACTCAAGACACTGTGAACTTGACATCTGCCAATTTGGCTGGGGGAACAGACTGTGTTAGCCCTGGGTACCAGTTCCTCTAATTCTTATTTTGAGTGGTTTCTTCCAGTGACTCGTTTCCTCATGCATACACAGAACAGGACACAATCAGAACCCTGTTGAATATCCCCAGAGTTTTCCATGTAGTTCTCTCGTCTCCAACACTTTATCCTGCAAATTCTGTCTTGGTCTCCCTAGATTCTCAGTAATGTCTCAACTCAGGGTGTCCCATGTCTGCCAGGCGCTGCCTCAGCACTGTGGTCTGAAGAATCTCTGAAGGCAGCAGGCTGAGACAATCAAGTATGATAAGGGCTCAAAAAACAAGAGAAATTCGTATGGAGAAGGGTCTTTTGGAGGAGAGCATCGTTAGGTCAGGTGTTAAGGTTTGGGTGGAATTTGGACTTCTAGAAAGACATACAAGATAGAGGGAAGGACAAAATGAGGCAATTCAGCAATGGGATGAGTGTAGGTGAAACTGAGACTTAGGACAGTAGTGTGAAGATGTTTCAAGGGGACAATTATATATGTTTTATAACTTATCATAGGAAATTTTCTTGTTCTACGATGAAATAGTCTACCATTTCTAACAACAACCCTTTTATGGACTGAGGGTTCCACACCCTGCATCCAGCTGGCTTCCTTACCAGTATATTCTCACATCATGAAGAGCTGAAGAGTTGGGTCAGTGCTCTAGATGCTTGGGCTACAGTGTGAACAGAATAAAGACCCCTGTTCTTATGACGCATACAGCCCTGAGACAGGTGAGCTTCGGGAGGGTTGGTGGAAAGGAAGACAATGACAATAAAATCAGTAATCACAATGAAATCAGACTCTTTTCGTAACACTTCAATAATTTTTAAAGGAAATCTCCACATTTCTTTCACTTAACTCTATGAAGTATACGTGGTTTAACTTGCTGAATGTCTTGTTTCTGGTAGCTATTCATAGGTACCCTGAGGGGGTGGAAAGAGTGGCATTTAAAGAGCACCTAATAAAAATAACTGTACACTCTCAGGCCTATGTTTAGAATTCAAAAATAACTTTATGTTATGCCACAGATGAATAGGGCTTTATGAACGAATAAATAGGTGTGCTAATTGGTAGGTATGCCATGGTTGAAAGAAGCATGTGGTTCTAGCCTGTACACTGCGCTGGTTTCAACCTTGGAAGTTGCTGAAATTTTACTAACAGAAGCACTTAAGCCTGTTTCGCTGTTTCTTGAAATTATACACCTAGCTGATGGCAAAGCATCCCCATAACTACCAATAAAATGTACTAAAAGGAAACACCTTTAAGAGGTTATGCGGTCACCTTTTTTTTCCTGACTGACAACCTTATGAGGTATTCTTGCAAGTCTGTGAGTTTCTCAAAAAACTTTTGTGACAACTTAAAATAAATTATATCTTTTCAAGCCGGGCACAGTGGCTCGTGCCTGTAAGCTTCAGCCTATGAAGCGGCTGGGGTTAGGGATCGCAGTTCGAGTCCTGATTGGAACAACACAGCAAGACCTAGTCCCAAAAAAATAGCTGGGCGTGGTGGTGCGCGCCTGTAATCCCAGCTACCTGGGAAGCTGAGGCTGGGGATTGCTTGAGTCTGTGGTACCTGGGGCAACGTGAGCCTGTGGTTCCCCAGGCGAAATAGTGAGACCTAGTCTCAAAAATCAGTCAATCAATCAATCAATCATATCTTTTCATGTATGTGAAAATAAGAAAAATGAATGTGCAGGCATTTGGGATGACCTGGACAGTGTCTACATTGTATAACTCCTGGGCTAACGTCCACACAGGGCTGTCTCTGCTGTTACAAATACCGTGATGTGAAGGGACCTCCAGAGACATGCATTTCTGTCCTATGACCCCTACCTTAAAACCACCCCATTGCACAAGGTTTTAGGACTGCAAAACCTTGAATTTCATCCACTCATTCTGTGATTATGAGAGCCCTTTACATCAGTCTCACTGTAGGGGTGAGGGGATTTAGGTTAGGTAGGGGATTTAGGTTTGCTCTCAGTAAGTATATTCAACTGGAAGATTAGAAAATCAAAATAAAGTGGTTTAACCACCAGGGGGGGTTCTTCTTCTGAGTTAACAGTTTAGGGTGTGAGGCTTATTGCAGTTGCTCAAGGAAGCTACTCATCCCTGGGGTCCTTCTGCTGGTCTGCTCTGCACTGCTTCAGTTACAGATTTTCTCTCATGGTTGCAAGATGTGGAAGCAGCTCAAGGAAAAAGGGCAGAGAGCAAAAGCCTAAGAGAACAAATCAGAAGAATTTGTTTCCTTTAATTATTTGCTTATTTATTTTGAGACTAGGTCTCGCTTAGTTGCCTGGAGAACCGCAGGCTCATGTTGCCCAGGGCACCACGGACTCGAGACCCCCAGCCTCAGCTTCCCAGATAGCTGGGATTACAGGCGTGCGCCACCAGGCCCAGCTATTTTTTGAGACTAGGTCTCGTTGTGTTGCCCCTGGTGGGCCTCAAACCCGCAGACTCAAGCAATTCCTAGCCTCAGGCCTCGTGTAGGCTGTAATTAAAGGCACATGCCACTGTGTCTAGTCCAGAATTTGTTTCAAAGAAATTTCCCGAAGCTATTCCTGAAGCCTAACAAAACTGCTTTAACTACCCCTAGTTGCAAAGGACACTCAGCAAATGTGTATTTTAAGCAGGCATACTGCTACCTCCAATATATTTTGGGGTCTATTAGGATAAAAGGGAGAGAGGATAGGAAGGTAAAGAGGGGGAATGAGGAAGGAAGTAGGGAGAAGGAATTTTGGTAGGTACCTAGAAGTATCTGCCACAGCACTGTAGTAAAGGAGACAGACAAGTTACCTACCTTTGCATGGTTGACATTCCACTGAGGGAGGCAAAATAATAAACTTTCTTTATTATCTCTATCAGATCCAGATTGAATTCTAGTCATGTCCAGGTTGACATGGTCACATTCAAATGTTCCTCCCCTATAATTTTTTTTTTTGAGACTACTTGTTACTTTTGCCCATGGAACCGCAGGCTCACGTTGCCCGGGGTACCACGGACTCAAGTTATCCCCAGTCTCAGCTTCCCAAGTAGCTGGGATTACAGGTGCACACCACCACGCCCAGCTATTTTTTTTGGAACCAGGTCTCCCTACGTTGCTCCAGCGGAACTCGAACCGTGATCCCCGGTTCCGGGCACGGCCGCGGCTTCCTAGACTGCCGGCTTACAGGCATGTGCCACCATGCCCAACCTAATTAATGTTAATTTTAATCCTTATGAATATGCTATGCTTCACCATTAAGTGGGAATTTTTTGCAGTTCTGATTTTGCAGTTTCTACCTGGCCGGGCTGGCCTTAGCAGAGTAGTCCGTCTAATCCTGGTCTTTTGTTGTTAGCAATTATGGCATATCCGCTGAGATGTCTCTGATGTCTAAAAATGTGCAATCTAACTATCCCTTATCAGCTGCAGAGCTTGGAGCTACTGTAGCTATTTTGTGACCACAAGAAGTCCAAACCAAAAACAGACACATACTGTGAATGGAGTAAAAATAATAGAAAAGGACTTGATGCTATCAAGGAGATGCTGAATTAACCCTGAAATAACCTAAATCTTGACTGTAGTAAAATGGAAGATTTTGTTCGTATGCCCAATTTCTTCTTTCCTCCTAGGGAATTAAAGTTTCACATCTTTTGGTATGAGTATAATTTGAGGAAGGAGGGGTGAAGGAGTATGAATAAACAAGGCTATCAACACTTCAACCATTACCTAGCCCCAAAATAAACATGAGAACTTGCTAGAAGGCTGTGAAAGGAACACACTGACTCCAGAGGAAATAACTTAAAGGGTGGGGAACACTGTTTCAGACAGGTCATTTGGGAGAGATGTCTGAGATTTTGATGTGAGAGCTGAATAGTAAATGCAAGTTTTGTGAGGGATGTGGTTGAGAGAACCTGGACAAATGGAGCAGCATGTACAGTGGCATACAGGTGAAGGCACTATTAGGAGCTGACCTGGCCCGCCCCAGGGGACCTATGTGATACATCACCCATGCGGTGAAAACACCCATGGGTGACAGTGTCCATGGGCGTAGCTCTCAGTCCCCACAGAAGGGGTGTTTCTGAAAACTAACTTTCATAAAGGATAAAGCCCTCAGACTCCAGGCAAAGAGGCTTTTCGAGGTCATTCTCTAACTCAGTAAATAATTCCAAGCAGCCC
>PVHY01033562.1:0-11049 GCA_004024945.1 Uropsilus gracilis
CATTTATCATCTGACAGAGTCAGCCGGAGGCCCCGGCTCCAGCTCTGTGAGGACGCCTTGGTTTTCTATGTTAAATGGCATTATATCGGATTACAGGCTCCTAACAGTGCTGGAACTTCAATAAAGACACATTCTTTTTGTCTAGAAAACAACCAGATTGTACCTTTCAGTGTCAGGAAAGTCGGTTTTTCTTTCGTAAAGACAAGTACTACAAAGGGGTGCATCACCACGCGCCCTGTTCCAATTCACAAGCCGTCACTGCTTAGCAGGGTGGGAGAACAGACTGCCTTTTGTGACAAAGGCACACATCAGGAGCCCAAAGTCAAGCTTAAGCATTTACTGGGAGTTCCCTCAGAGGAAGACCCAGCAACTCTGAGTCTCGGAGGAAAGGCAGGAAGGCTGAGTGTGCGGGCACCTCGGCTGGGACCTCCTGCGCTCGGAACCTGGCCCCTTTTCTAGGAGGTTCTGTTTCTAACTCCTCTTACAAAATGCCTCCCAAGCATGACAGGCTGGTCTTCACCATTGATGTCCCAGGCCAGCTTTTTCACCCCGGTATCCTCAGAACCTTCCCCACCACGTGTGAGCGGACCTGACCCCCTCACCATGTGAAGTTATCCCCTCTGTGGACATGGTCTGTCTCTCCACTCACTAACTCTTTTTTAGGACTTTCTAGACTTTTCTAACGTCTCCATAAACATCGTGTGCTTTCTTGGGTGGGTTATTTCTACTCATTTATCATTCTCTACTGTGCTGTATCTGTGAAGAGGGACACTTACTGGTGTGTCCTCTTCCACTGATTTTATAAGTTGATACTGTTCCTGGACCTTTATGAACTCTTCAACTATTATTAATAATTTATAGGTTGCTGTGTTGAGATTTACATCTAAACTATCACATCACTTGCCAAGTAATGATGTGTTTGTCTTTTATATTCCAAGCCACATTCGGGTTGACTTTTAACTTCTCTTTAGTGTCTTATAACATTGAGCAATGTTCCCTGGATGATTATAAATGACAGCAACCATAGTAGATATAATTGTCTTGTTTTCTGTCTGAAGGAAATCCACCTAAAGTTTTTTAATTACTTACATATTTTTGGTTGTGTCTTTTCAATGTAGTCTTTCTCAAGTTAAGAAGATCTCTTGATTTTTTATTTCTTGATGACTACTTTTTTCCTTTAAATCATAAGTGAGTCTTGAGGAAACACAAGAAAAATGCAGAGCCCAGGAACTAAAGAATCTGAGAACAGGTATGATTCTCAGGATGAGGACAAGGGAGATCCTAGAAGGGACATGCATCATCCCTGGTGGTAGGTGAGACTGTGGCATCACCCAGGTCTGGTGGTCACATCTCTGGCATGACCTTGGTTGATTTCCTGTACCTGGCCTGCCTACCTCCTGCCTCTTTGCAGAATACCATTTCTTTTTTTTTATTATATAGTTTATATATATAGTTTATATATATATTTTATTATATAAATAGTTTTTATATATATAGCTTATATATATTTATATATATAATAGTATATATATATATATATATATATATATATGTATGTATTTCACATCATTGTAATCCCCGGGGGTCACTCACCACCAGAATACCATTTCTTTGGTGTTCTCATCAACTTTGTTTACTCACCAACCTCCTTCCAACATTTTTCTTTAAGATGGCCAAAGCCATTAACTACTACTTACATTGCTGGGGAAACAGTATGACCTGAATGAACTCCACCCACTAATGTTTTATGAACTTCACTCTCACCTCCATGCTAAAGAGGTTCTAAGCACTAAGGACCATCATGCCATGGACCATCAAGCCATTCATCATGCCATGGATCTGCCATAACCTTTAACTTCTTTTTTTTTTCTTAGAGACTAGGTCTCACTTAATTGCCCAGGGTAGTCCTGAACCCGCAGACTCAAGTGATCCCTAACCTCAGCCTCCCAAGTAGCTGGGGTTACAGGCAAGCCATAACCTTTAACTTCCTGAGGGGGATTACTGGGAATGAAAGATGGAGTTAAGCAGACATGCTTGATAGAAAAGGGAGGACTTGTGGGTTGTAAGGTACTTGGTTTACCCTGCTTCAGTATATGAGGTGTCCCAGCTCAGGCAGCATTAATGGGAGAATATATTGACCATTCAATCTTTCTATATCTCTGCCTCACACTCACTGTGCTACCCTCTTTTCATTTCCCTTGTAAATAAATATTTTATTAAGCTTCCTATGTATGCTTGCCCTTGGGTCTTATTCTGAGTTTGTTTTTATTTTCAAGTGCGGGTGAGGATGCACATCCAGGTCATTCATTTTCCCTTTGGAATTGCCCTGTAACAGTACCACAAACTTGACTACCCCAGGGAGTGAGTTAAAGAAAACAACTTACTAGACAAATATGGGATTGTGGGACTAGGTATCTGCTTAGGCACAACAGGCAATAAAAATTCACCTACTACTTAGAGAGATATGGCATACAGGAAACATGGATATGGCATTGAACACCTTGAAGAAAGAGAACAAGAACTTCAATATCTTAAATTCTAAGATTAAGGCACAAAGTGAACCCCAATTCTAAAACCCTGCTAAAATTTGATCCAACTTTGCTGAGTTGTGAAGTTGGTGAATTCACTCTGTTAGAGCTGGGGTAGTGCTTGGAGCCCTAAGCATTAGAACAGAAATATTTGGCACCATCCAAAATATCTGAACCACTGTGAACCTTATCTTCCCCTGCCCTTGAATCTTCCTACTCCCAACTCTTTCACTGACAACATAATAAGACTGACTTTCCTTGCATGAAGACCCTTAAATACTCTCACCTGAATGAGTTCTGCTGCACAGCAGAAGTTCTCCTGATAGGGATCGGTGGGAGAGGGAGCAGGTTGGGTAAAACACTATGTCTAGTACAGTAGAAAGTCTGCGTACACACATCATTTATGGCATGGCTGCTCTAAGTTAATTTTCCAGCCCAAGGACACATCTAGAGGAATGCAGGGAGCCAGCACTGTCTGAAGACCAGCCTCAGCAAACTGGGAAAAGCATGAGGCCAGTTGTTCAGGAGGCAGTAAGGAGCTCCAGGAGTTGACATCACAAGCTCCTAGCAGCAGTGTAGGTCAGCTCACTGTGTTCAATCCACTATAAAATCCAACTGGAAATGAAATGTGAAGGCAGTTTCTTTAGGATGCTAACCTCCCCTCCACCCTATCATCCAGATCGCTGCCTATCTGACTAAAGCACATCTGAAAGATTAAATTCCTACTTCTACTTTATTGGTATGCAGTGGTGACAGCTGGCCTGAACTCCAGTCTCGCAGTTACACTCCCATACCCAACCCTCACATATATGTTGACTGAACTATGGGTCACTAAACTGAGATGGCCACATGTCCAGGGGGCCAACTGGATAGTCAAACCTTGGCATGGAAAACAAATAAATTTGTTTTATTAGAAAAATCTTCAGACTATGTGTAGGAGTAGATAGTGACAGTCTGATGCCAGAACCCAAAGGATATCATAAACTGGATGCCCTTCGAGCACTGATTTAAGGCTCTCCTGGGAGAAAAAGAAAGTGATGATGGTGGTGCTTGTTTTTGGACTTTTTTTTTGGTCAGTTAAAATGGTTTCTATGCAGGAGGTGGAATGTTGATGGAGAA
Source organism: Uropsilus gracilis (assembly GCA_004024945.1). Lineage (NCBI taxonomy): Eukaryota > Metazoa > Chordata > Mammalia > Eulipotyphla > Talpidae > Uropsilus > Uropsilus gracilis. The sequence goes on from PVHY01033562.1 coordinate 3,648, forward strand.
GAAGTGTAGAAAACTTAGAGTGGACGTCTCACAAGACCAGAAACAGGATGTGGGGGTTAAAATGATGAACACAGTTGTTAAGCCAGGGTTAGAAATGAAAAATCCTTAGACCGCTACTACTGCAGCGAGTATCAGATTCCTATAGAAAGTATTTGAAGGTATAGGCCAAAGGTGGGGATATGGAAATAGAGGGTGTAGGATGAGTTAGTTATTCAGGCATTTCCCCCCCCCCCATTAAGAGAACCCAGAGAAAGAGCATGATGATTCCTGGGAGGCTCGGGGGAGTCATCTACCGCCCCTAACCCACCCTAGGCCTGCCCTACCTTGTCTGGTGTGTCTGTGTAACTGCTAGAACTAAGAAGAACCTCCACAGACTGGTGTGCCTGATGCCTGTGCACTGCAATTGGTGTCACAGACAGGAAGGATGCTTGTCCCTACAATTGGTGATGAGGATTGGGTAACCTTCCCTACACTTGGTGACAAAGATTGGGTTGGTTACCCGAAGGAGGGCCACTGCAGAGAATTATGAGTCAGTCTAGTTATACCCTAGAAGTAATTAATTTAACAATAGAAAACAATCTCACAAAGGAACGAACTCTCCCCAAAAGAACACTATCAGTACAGTTTCTGCAGTGGCAAGATGAAGCCCTTCAGCTCCCCTGTGTCTATGTGAGAATCTTTCTTAAACTTACCACGCTCAAAAATGCAGTTCTTTTCTGCTGGCTTGTGTCTATACAAGCATTCTTTTTCTTTCCTTTTTTAAAATAATAAAAAAAATAAGGCCGGGCATAGTGATACATGCCTGTAAGTGGCAGCCTAGGAAGCCATGGCCAGGGCCAGGGATCATGGTTCGAGTCCCTCCGGGGCACATAGCGAGACCTAGTTCCAAAAAAATATAGCTGGGTGTGGTGGTGAGTGCCTGTAATCTCAACTACTGGGAAGCTGAGGCTGGGGATTGCTTGAGTCTGCGGTACCCCAGGCAACGTGAGCCTGAGGTTCCACGGGCAAAAAATAGCAAGACCTAGTCTTAAAATTAAATTAAATTAAATTAAAATTAAAATAATAATAAAAAGATATACCCCAAACCTGCTTTTTTGGATATAACAAAATATCGCTGCCTCGTGAGGAAACCTGGCATGTGCCGCTGAAAGGGGAGTGCTGGTGAAAACTTTCTCAGAGGTAACCCGTGGACCTGGCTTTCTGAACCCAACACCTCTCTAAATAGACACCCATGTTAAGAATGATGTGAGAAATCAGGAACTCTTTGCTGGTATAGTGCCTCAAAAAACAGAGAACTCAGCAATCATTGCAGCTGTGGATGGAGTAGCTTGATGGAGCTAATAAGGGGGGCAGTGGTTCTGGTGCCATGTAGTGCTTTGGGGGAGATGTCCCAGAGCAATGGGGTGACCTGTTGATGAGACTGTAGGCATGGAGCACAAGTCTGCCCTGGAGAGTGGACAGCATTGGTTTTCAGATGAAACTGTTTCAAACTTAGGACAAAGAAAAAGGTCCTTTACAGATAACTAAAGAAGTTGATTATTTTTCTGGAATATGTATCCTTCTTTTGTCTTTCCAAATGAGCAATGACAAATTCTTGAGAATATTCATTGGTGTTAATAACTTCACTCTGGAAATTCAGAGCTGAGTTTTGAGAGGAATGAAAGGTACATGCCTGAAAGGGCTTTTCTCTTGTTAAAAAGTGTGATTAGAGGATTACCCAGAATGCTCTGTTCTGCATTTTCCCCGTGGCTTTCATTAGAGCTGTTCCTTCCTCAGCAGGTTCCATAATTATACAAATGTCTTAGCCTTTCAAGTGTTTCATTATTCATTTGTTACTCACTGAGAGCACCTAAGCTTATTCAGTTGCAGAGACATGGGCTCAAAGCATGGACGTGGGTTTAATTTTTGAGTTCCATCTTTCATGTTCCCTGGGAAAGATAAAATGTATGTTGTGATTTTCCTTGCCTGCAGACCTCTTATTATTTATCATCTGCATGTGCCAGCCGACACTGTTCAGTCCTTAATTCCTAGTTGCACTTACTTACACCTTCACTGAAAGCAATCTTGCCTACTGGAAACTTACTTGCACTTCTTCATTTAGGCAGCAGTCTCTTCCCACCTGCTTCTCAGGGCCTCCATCCTCATTAACATAAAGGTGAGAGTTCCCGCCTGTCATACTTCCCCTACCCAGACGTTCTTTAATATAAGGTTTAGCAAAACCATTCCAGAATCCTGATGTTAATTCTAAATGTTACTTACATAGAACTTTTAAAAAATGGTTTACAAAATTTAGTGCTCAGCATCCAGTGATACAGATAAGGGGAAATAACCCAAAGATATGAAATAGATAGAAATAAGACAGTCTTTTTTAAAAAATATTTTAATTTTGTAATTATCGTACAGCATTGGTCATGTTTGCATGGTTGTATTGTACCCCTTATTTCCCATCACAACCCTTCCCCCATTCCCTTCCTTCCCCCACTCTGGTCACTATAACTCCTCTCGCTGCAAACTGTTGGTCAGTGTTTGGCCCACAGGACTTCTTTTCTTTTTTGTTTTCAAACTTTATTCTTAGGTCCTTTCTTTTCCCCCTGGGTGCGGAATTGCCCTCCTGGACAGCAACAGATGAGGCTTCTCAGATCTCCAGGAGTAACTGAGGCAAATAGTCAGGTTGAGCATGTCAGGAACTCGTAGGGCAGATGTGATGCACTTCTCCAGGATCATTTCTGCTGTCACCTGTTGCTGGTTCTGTGTCTTCTGGGTTTGGGACTGTAACTCCCAGCTGAAAGCGGTGAGATGTTCGCTGCTTGGGCAGACTTCCCCAGGTGGTTTATCAAGTTTCCCTCCTCTCTCGTCAGCAGTTGTGCCATAGGGCTACAGCCACTCTTGATGGCTTTCTTCCCCCATTGATTGCCAAAGGAGGGAACCTCTTAAACGTTGTGCATTGCTGTAGGCCGGGGGTTTGAGTCCCCAGTGTCAGAGATGATGCAGGCAGGAATCTGTGACAGGTCACCTCAGTTGCTGGTGTCACCATTCTGTCTCATTGGTTCTCAACACTGGGCTTGTCCCACCCAGGTTGTGAGTGCATCCGGGGCAGTTATTACTTGTTCTCCTCTGCATTATAGCTGCTGCTAGAGAGACTGGAGTCTTCGTTCCTAGTGCAGGTCTATTGAGGTTAGAGTAAACCTGAGGGGACCCCCCCCTCCATACCACTCCGAGCCTGCACCCAGGCAGAGGTACTCAGCCCCCAACCCCTGCCCACATGGAGGCAGAGGCCGGCTTCCCCAGCCTGAGATTCCTGGACCCGGAGTCCCCGAGACCCTGAGGTCCTAGTGGTATAGAACTCACCCTTTTCCCCCACTCCCATCAGTGGCCAAGGACATGGTGGGAGTGAGTTGGATGTCTTCTCCAAGGGCTAGCCTGGCTTGAAAAGATCTCAGAAATAAGGCATTCTTTCAGTAGCCAGTAACTAATAAAATTTGTAAAAGTTCATTAAATATTTGGTTATTTAATTGTGTTTTAAAAGATTTCAAAAATTCAAGTGCCAGTGGAGGTTGAAACATGATAGACTGAAATATGCTGATGCGCTGTGACTTGAGAAATACAGCCTAGGGGGTCTAGAGAAGCAAGCAATGACTTTTTTTTTTTTTTTTGAGACTAGGTCTTGCTATTTTTGCCTGTGGAACCGCAGGCTCATGTTGCCTGGGGTACCACAGACTCAAGCGATCCCTAGCCTCAGCTTCCCAGGTAGCTGGGATTACAGGCATGCGCCACCACGCCCAGCTATTTTTTTGGAACTAGGTCTCGCTATGTGCCCCCGGCGGGACTCTAACCACGATCCCTAGCCCCAGCTGCTTCATAGGCTGAAGCTTACAGGCACAAGCCACCGTGCCCAGCTAAGCTATGACTTTCTGACTCAGTTTACTGCTTTGCAGCCCAGTTTCTCCTTGATGTTTCCTCATTCTGTCTTTGCCATGTCAGACCATATACTACCACCGATGATAGCCCACCTGGAACACCAGTACATGTAAAGTGTACAGAAACCCTTAACTCCTTGTTAGGGGTACTCAGCCTTTGGATATGAATCCACTGAGTCAGTACAGGTACTACTAAACTTGCTTCTTGGCAACCCTGGCATTTTCAGTTCCCAAATGCCTGCTATCAGGTAATCAAATATAAAAACATGTGAGGGGATTGGGCTTGGATATGCAAAACAATAAGACGAAGTATAACAATTATATCATGTTGTTTTAAATTTACCTTTATTGAGGAAAATTCACATGCAGTCTGAGTAGATATGGTCCTTCTGTCCAGGTGCCTGCCCTGACTCAAGAGGACGGGACAAAGCATTCCACAGCTTTGTTTCCGGGTGACAAGACTGCATCTCCCCCTCTGTATCCCAAGTCACTCCATTTATATACCATGGACTTGGTTCTGTGATAACTTCATAGCAAAACCACACAAACAGGACTGTCGGAATCCACTGAGTGTCCCACCAGTAGACAGCATTCTGGCCTGCAGTTGGGTGGTCCCCAGCCAGCACCCAGTCTGGAGGGGGCATTCTCCCATAGGTGGTGGGCTTTCTTCCCCCAGGTAGTTGCTGGCTGTATGGTTACTCAGCCTTTGCAGTATGACTGACTGGCTGTGAGATGTGTTGCAAATAGAAAATGCACACCAGAGTTTGAAGATTTCTGATTTTTTTTTTTTTTTTTTTTTTTGAACTAGGTCTCACTACCGGCCCCAGGCGGGACTCAAACAGTGATCCCTAGCCCCGGCCGCTTCATAGGCTGAAGCTTACAGGCATGAGCCACCATGCCCAGCCAGATTTCTGATTTTTTAGAAAGTAAATTACTAACATTTTCTATGCCAATTATATGTCAAAATAACAATATTTTGAACAAATTGTGTTAAATAAAATAAAGTATTAAAATTAAGTTTAGCCGGGCATGGTGGTGTGCGCCTATAATCCCAGTTACTTGGTAGACTTGGGTTGGGGATCACTTGAGTCCGTGGGTACGAGACAATCCTGGGAAACATAGCGAGACCGAGTCTCTTAAAAATAAAAAAAAATTAGGGGACCTTGAGCCCTGCTCGCCAGCAGGCAGATAGGTTACTGCCTGCGGCCAGGGTTCTCGCTCTCGGAGCTCCCTTGCCAGTTAGGAGCAAGGGGGGTCAAGCCTCTCGGGTGAGTCCCCCAGGAGGGGGGACGGGGTGGGGGAGAGCAGGCCCCACCCACCAGTAAGTGGCTGCTGATGGGCAGCCACTTACAGCCGGCCTGGGCAGTGCCGTGTAGCCCCCAGCCCCTGGAAACCAGGGGCATGGAAGGTTACACAGTAGTCCGGTCGGCCAGCCCCCACTCTGGGAACTTCCGGCGCGTGGGCAAGGTGGGGGGGGGGGGCTTCCATGGCGGGGGCCCTTCCATCTCTCTCTTACTTCTTACTCCAGCTAAACGTCAGAGAAACCAGAATATGCGCAATGCCAACCCCAAGATAGAACAGGTAAGGGACCTGACAAAACTCCAGCCCACAGACCAGAGCTGGACACAGCAGATGAACAACCAAATGAACCAGTACAAGTAAGACCAGAAAAACAACCATAGAGACATGATGTCACCAGGCACACTTCTACACTGTCTGGGCCAAAACCCGGGATTTCAACGTGGAGATATATTCAAGGAGAACAACACACCCTCCCCTTATTAAGGGAGAGGAGAGGATGACCAAAGAGGGGATAATGGGCCCCACACTAAAACTGCAAACTGAAGCAGAGGAGATGATCTTCAAAGGCCACTCGCAGAAGCCTGAACTCACAGAGAAACTTCTTGACCAGCAGTGGCTGGTGGCGAGACCCCCGAAGTCCGACACCCAGAGCCATAAGGAAAAGTAGCAAAGCAATGGAGATGGGATTGGATTGGAGAGGAAGGCCTGCAGCAAGAAAACATGGACAGATCACAAACGAATATAACCTGGCCACCCAACACAAACTTAAGACTGAAAATCTAATAGCAAGGTTCGCCTGGACCCAACAACGCAGTCCCTCACCCAGAGAAAAGACACTAACATAGGAAAGAGACTAATGGACTCAGCACAGCTAATAAACAACAAAGACTGGGGTTGGAGAGAATGGAAGGGGCACCAGAGGGAGGAGGGAGGGAGAAAAAAATAGCACAGAGGTTGTAACCCAAAGAACAAAATAAAATTGTATAAAATATTTTTAAAAATTAAATTAAATTTATATTTTTAGTTCCACACTATGGTAACCCAATGAATGAATGAAAGTGTAGAATTACAGATGTGGTCTGTGTTGGTTTTCACTCAACAGCACGACTGAGATAATCACAAAGCTTCCCCTCTCACTCAGCCCTTGGTTCACAGACCAACCTGTCGGGAGGCACCAGGAAGTGGGTAACAGTGTGTGGACAAACCGCAGACTCATGTTGCCCGGGGTACCACAGACTCAAACAATCCCCAGCCTCAGCCTCCCAGGTAGCTGGGATTACAGGCGCGTGCCACCACACCCAGCTATTTTTTGGGAACTAGGTCTTGCTACGTGCCCCCAGCGGGACTCGAACCTTGATCCCTGGCCCCGGCTGCGGCTTCCTAGGCTGCCACTTAGAGGCATGCGCCTCCATGCTTGGCGGGACAAATATCTCAACCTCAGTGCTGGTTGTGAAGCTCATTGTGTTCACTTCCTGGTTCTTCCCAGCTTTTAAAACCCATCTGTCTGACTGGATGAAAAAAATGTGGTACATATACACAATGGAATATTACTCATCAATTAAAAATGACAAATTTGAGGACTTTATAACAACATGGATGTACTTAGAAGGAATCATATTAGCAGAAACAAGTCAAGAAGAAAAAGACAGTTGTGAAATTTATATATAAATAAAAAAGAAAAAAATTAAAAAATAAAAATAAAAATAAAACCCATCTGTCTCCTTCTTGCTAGTGCTCAGGTAGCCCAAGACTAAGAGAAACACTCATCGTTGAAAGGCTGCTCTCTCTCCCAAATTTCTTCCTGTTTGTACAAATTACCTTAATCCCAGAAAGCCCACCTACCCCAGGTTGCCAAAGTTTGGCCAGAGGGAAACTAATCATCTATCAAGAAAGACATTACATGCCTGATCAAACTCCCCTATCCCAACTGATCCAAACCACCAGATCCATCCCACCTGATCAAACTTCTACTCTAGGATCAGACAAAAGGACACAGCTATTCAGTCAAGGCTTGACTTTCCCAGCTCCTGCTTTTTCCTGTGTGAGATATCTGCCAGGTTTCTTTCTGCCAAAAAAGACCCTGTTTCTTTAGTCCTTCCTTCCTTCCTTCCTTCCTTCCTTCCTTCCTTCCTTCCTTCCTTCCTTCCTTCCTTCCTTCCTTCCTTCCTTTCCTTCCTTCCTTC
>PVHY01033563.1:0-11040 GCA_004024945.1 Uropsilus gracilis
GCAATTTCCTGCGTGTCCCGAGGGTTGTCTTTCCGGAACGGGCCGGCGGGGCCGTACTTTAACTTGCTTTATTGAAACGAGTCGGTTTCGAGAGTCATCAAATCAATAAAGTAAAAAGGAAAAGATCAAAGGAACAAAAACAAAACTTCTCCATTGAGCTTTGGTGACGCTGGCCTCGGGGTTCTGCACTGGGTGGGGTGCAAGGCGGGCGCCCCCCCCCAGGGCCCCCTCCTGCCTGTCCACACCCGCGGCTCAGCCTCGGCACCCCTGCCCACCCCTGGCCCAGAAGGCATCTGACCGAGGCCTCGCGCGCCGCCTCGCGCTTGGAATCGGAGTGCTGCTTGCGGCATCTCGCCGCCGCCCGTCACCGCTGGCCGGAGACCGGGCTCCGTCCACCCCCAACAGTGAGATGCTGCCTCCTGGCGCCCAGATGGCCACGTTTTCTCCCACCAGTTGCTGGTGCTCCCGGACCCACGTGAACTGGCCAGGGCTGGCTTCGGCGACCCCCGGGGGTCCCAAGACTAACCAAGTCTCTCCCAGGACAGAGCAGCTGGAGTTTGGGGTGAGGGCGCCTGGAAGGCGAATGCGTATTGCTAGGGAGCGCTGGGGATGCCTGCCAGCCGGCCCCCCTGCCACAGCCGGGCCCCGCCTTCCAGCTCCAGGCCCCTGACCAGAGAAGGCTCGGAGCTCGCAGGGCGGTGCTGCGTCCCTCGTCCCTCGGGGCTTGAGGCAGAGGCCTGGGGGGACGTGGGAGCACGTGGGCAGCAGAACTCTCTAGTGCAAAACCCAGCGGGGGTGCTGGGGAGGGGTGGTGCCAGCGTGGGGTGGGGCAGGAGATGGTGTCCTTCTGCAGCAGCCGGAGCTCAGCCGTGGGCAGCGTGGAGCAGAGGAGGGGGCGGCAGGGCGGGGTCCCGTCCTTTCCCGCCTCAGGACCCCGGAGACCAGAGACCCGCGGGGGTGCTCAGAGCCCAGGCTCGGCGGGCCCCGCCTCCGCCTCCGCAGCTCACTCAAAGGTCTCCCACTGCTTCCTGAGCTGCTCCACCGAGCCGGGGGCCGGGGCGGGGGCCGGGCTCACGTCTTGCCTGGTTTTCCGTAACAGATCCTCGAAGGGGTCGCTGGCCTCGCGAGGAGTGGCGGGCTGCAGTGCTGGCTCCAGGCCCTGGGGGAGTCTGGGAGGAAGGAGGGGGGGGTCCCCGGGCCGCAGGGCCCGCCCCTGCTTGGCCTCGGCAGCCCTGGCGCTGGAGCGGGCCAGGGGCAATGTTCGGATCCGCGAAGGGGGGACGGTCGGGGGGCCCAGGGGCTGCAGGGGGCTGGTGTGGGCACCCATGGGCATCTGGCCAAAGAGGTTGGGCATGGACAGGGCAGACAGGTTGGGCTGAGATCTGTGGGGGGCGCAGAAGCCGGAACTGGACATCAGGAGACCGGGGGCAAACGTCGGCCCCAGGGCGGCAGGGGAGGCGCCAAAGGGCGCGGCTGGCACGGAGACCAGGGACAAGGCGGGCAGAGCCGCGGGCACAGACGGGACGAAGGGGTTGAGCGACGGCTGTGGGAACGGACTGGGGGTCCCCGCGGGGGGGAAGCTGAATGGGGGGGTGAACGGGGTGGCTACATTTGGGGCTGGGGGGCCTGGAGGAAGGGCGCTGCCTGACCAGCTGGTGTTGAGCGGGTCCAGGAGGGCCAGCAGGGCATCGCTGCCGCTGCCTGCAGCCCCCGGGCCTAGGTGAAGCGGCTGGAGCAGTTCGGGCGGGCCTGGGTGCGCGGCCGAGGGGTGGAGCCCCGGGAAGGGCGCGGGGCTCAGGGCAGCAGGCCTGTCCCGCTCTGAGAAGTCACCGAGGGCACCGGCGGTCTGGAGCTTGGTGGGGCGGGCCGTGGGGGGCGGGGGCACGATGCCCAGCTCTGGGGTCTTCCTGCCCTGGGGTCGGGGGATGGTGATGCTGCCTGGAGTGGGGGTGGGTGCCTCCTCCTTGTCGCTGGGGTTCAGGGCGCTGTTCCGGTTTGGGGGCCTGCGAGGCAGGGTCAGGGAGTCTCCCGGCAGGGCCGAGGGCTTCTCGGGGGAGATGTCGGGGTGCTTGCTGGGGACGGCCATGTCGTCCTGGCCCAGGCTCCAGAGCTTGTTGTAGGGATGGGTGAGCTTCAAGGCCACCGGTATCCCGCGGCTCCTCTCGCCCCTGCCCAGGTCCAGCCTCTGTTGGAGGGAGCGAGGGCGGTGGTGAGCAGGGCTGCCTGGGGAGGCAGGGTGCCCCTCGCCAGGCCTCAGGCGTGGGGCCTGCCAGCTCCCTGGGGCTCGGCCGGTGGGGCGGGCCCGCAGGTCCCCAGCAGGGTCCAGGTCAGAGTGGACACCAAGCCCAGGCTTTTCTCACTGGGTCGCACAAGAAGATTCTACCAGCCCCCGTGAGCCCAGGAGGGGAGCGAGGCTCCCGGCCTGGCAGGAGGTGTGAGGCCGGGGGTGGGTGGAGGCAGTAGGGCGGGGCCAGTGGCAGCGAGCCACACCCCCAGCACGCAGCCCCTCCCACGGCCACAGGGACACCCACGTGGTGCATCCTGGGGTCTCTGGACTCCACCCGCCCAGGGACCGTGCTCAGCGGCCCCCACACCCCAGCCTGGAAACTGGGGCCCGGGAGGGACTGTGACAGACACACAGGCAGGGGGCACCCTCTCTGGTGACCCCCCTCGGGTCTGGATGTCGGCGGCCTGCGAGGTCAGGCTGGCCCCAGCATCGGTCTCGCCCCCTCGCAGGGGCACCTGCCAGGCGCTCAGACAGCCACAGCCACCGGCACGGCCCGTACCTGATAGTTGAAGGTCCCCGGCTGCTCCCTCAGGTCTCTGGGGGTCCGCAGGTCCTCCAGGCTCTTGGCCTGGCCCAGCGGCTGCAGCGGCACGTCCACGTCCAGACTGCTGAAGACGTCTTCCAAGAGGTCAACGCTGGCAGCCCGGTCAGGGGGTGCTGGGGTGGGGCCCGCTGGCTCCCGGGCCCGCTGCTCCGGGCTCTCCGGCTCGCCCTCCGCGCTGTCCGACTCCTTGAGCGTCCGGTAGGGCTGCGGCCTGGGGAAGACAAGGCAGGTGACTCCTCCAGCCAGAGCCCCCGCCCCGGGAAGAGCAGGCAGGCCTGGCCCAGTGAGCCGGGCTCTGGGCGGGCATACAGCAGGCCTGGGGCTGAATGTGGCTCTGCTGCTCGCCCTGGGGCCTCGGGCCAGCCACCATGGCTCTAACCCGCACGAGGGGCCCGATCAGACCTGGGACCCACCATGTAACTGGCAGCGGGCTCGGAAGCCTTTGGGACAAGCTGTGAGGAGCAGGATGCCCCTGGGGAGGGAACAGGCTGCAGACCCATTTCTGAGCCTGCCGCCTGCCGCCTACCTCCCCCCACTCCCCCCAGCAGGCAGGTTCCCAAGTGGCTCCTGGGAACGGAGCTGAGGAAGCTCCTGGTCGGCTGCCTCTGGGCCCCCCCAGAGGGGACTGTGAGCCTCAGCCTGGCTGCCTTGGTCTTGCCATTTCTTGCTGTGGGGTGAGGTCTCGGGCAATCGTTTAGCCTCTCTGAGCCTCAGCGGCTCCTGTGCGGCAGAGAGCTCGCCCTTGCTGGTAGGTGAGAATGCCGGGTGCACGCGTGGACAGCAGGAGCAGAGGCTCTCCAGAGCACTCTGGGGGTTCCTGCAGCAAAACTGCAGCCAAATCAGGCGCATGACAACAGGTTCTGGAGAGCCCGGTGTGGTGGCGCATGCCTTTAATCCCCGCCTTGGGAGGCTGAGACTAGGAATTGCTTGAATCCGTGGGTTCGAGACTACCCCGGGCAACATAGACCTAGTCTCAAAAAATAGCTGGGCATAGTGGTACACCTGTAACCCCAGCCTTGGGAGGCTGAGGCTGGGGATCACTTGAGTCCGCGGGTTCGGGACTACCCCGGGCAACATAGCAAGACCTGGTCTTTAAAACAAACAACAACAAAAACAGGTTCTGGACCTCAGGGCACCAATGGGTATGTTGAGACCAGAGCCTGGATAAACCCCAACTTCTCATGGAGCCCATCTAGGGCAATGTCTCCCTTGCACAGCCGGAAGTCAGACAGACTGTGCCCAGGGATCCGGTAAGGTGGGAGAAGGGAGCCACCTGCTGGTCCCCAAGCAGGCTCACATGGCAGCAGGGGACAGGCAGCGGAGGGAGAAGGCTCAGCCAACAGTTTCTGAAAGAACTTCCTCGGACTGTTTGATCTCAACGAGAGCAGGCCGCGGAGGAGAACTCAGCAAGGAAACAGAAACTCAGAGAGGCTAAGCAACTCATCCTGTGACACACAGCACCTGATGAGCAGAATGGTTGCCAACCCACTGTGACTGGGCTATCTGACCCCTTAGCCAAGTCTGAACACACAGCAAAGGAGGTAAAGAGAAGTCAGCATGCTGCTTATACTTCAGGAAACGGTGCTAAAAGAACCCATTTTGTTTGGCTCATGGTGTCTTCAGGACGTATGCAAATACCTCTATTGTCCCCACAGGTCATGGCCAAAGGGGTGAGCCTTTTCTGCTGTTTAAATATATTAAGGCATCAGTTCACTCATCAAGAACATGGACTCTGAGGGCTGGGGCAGGGGTGGGGCTCCTTGGCTGTTCCCCAGACAGGGGCCTGGACCTGCAAGGTGAGTTTAAGGTGATACATTTCTTATTCCAAATGATTAAACTTTTCTTTTACTAATAGTAACAGGAAAAAAAAAAACCCAAACTGATAACAGCCCCTGCTATCAGATACTACTGTTGAGGGCAAGGCTAATATTTTTAGTTTTAAAAGAAAAAAAAAGAGGGACGCGGTGGCATGTGAGGCTGGGTGAACCCCGCTTTCTAAGCGAGGACTTCCGAGAGGGCTGGTTTGCCTGTGGTCAGAGACTTGGCGGCAGAAAGAGCCAGGAGCCCCCTACCTGGGGCAATGTGGGGGGTGGAGCTCAGGCTTGTCTCGGGCCCTGAAGAAGGTTGGGTCCTGCTGCTGGGACTTAGGGACAGGGCTGTGGAGAGGAAAGAGCCCCCTAATTTGTACATACAGCTGTGATAGCTCATTCCATAGAGGACCCGAGGTATGTGGAAAGTGACTCCTGCTAAAAACAGGGTACATACAGCCTTGTTTGCAAAAACAGAAGAGACGGTGTCTTTGCACAAGCCCAGCTCTGACAAAACTGGGTGGAAAAGCAGGAGCTGGTAAAAAAGGGACCATCAGAAGCTTAATTTATTTTTTTGGGGGGGAGCAGTGGTGGCTGGATTATGGGCAAACCTCATATTTTTAAGCTATCTGTAATGCGTGCGAGGCTCTAAATGAAGAATGCTAAAAGTTCTATCTTAAAGTCAGGCAGAGGAATCAAATCGTGGCTTCTTATACACATATTCCACAGCAATAGTGTTGTTTTTTTTTTTTTTTTAAACACCTAGGATCTGACTCCCCATCTCCATGTTTTCCAAAAATATGTGAAATAAGGGGCTCAGTCATCAGCCACCAACCTCCCTACAGCCACCAATTCCATCATCAGTCACATGTCCCTCTCACACCTTCAGAGCCCTGTCACCGTCACCTCCCTCTTTCAGCGAGGCCTGGGGGTGGTGGTGGTGAGGAAAGAACACCCCACAGGGGCACGCCAGGGGGCGCGCATTCTGATCCTGGGCACCAGGTCCAGACACCCTCCTTCCTCCCCCACAAGGAGAGCAAGCAGCACTGCCACCCCACCCCCACCCCCAGCAGCCCCGAGAGTCACCAAGCCACGCTCAGAGACACGAGCAAGGAAGGAGAGACCATTCAAAGGGAGCGGAGAAGAAAAAGCTCTCGCTGAAGCCGGAGCCGGGGCCCTCTTGCTGCCGGCATTCCTCGTCAGAGGAGTCTTCGGAGAGGAAGACAGCGTAGTGTCGCAAGGGCTTTACCAGGCTGGGGCAGAGGAGACAGGAGAGAAGAGGAGTTAGGAGGTGCTCTCGGAAATCCCCAGGGGGGGAAGGGGGACTGGGATGGATCTCCAGCCTGGGGCCCAGGCTTCCTGGAGCCAGGGGCTGTGGGGAAGGAAGCGGAGACAAGAAGCTGGGGGTATCACCGTCATCAAGAGCCCTAACGGTGTGGCCCAGGCCTCCAGGACGAGAGCATCGCCACAGGGAGCGTGAGAGGCAGCAGAGACCCGGCTCAGATGCACCCAGAGCCGCCATGTTTGGAGTATTAGGGGGTGAAGCGGTCTGGCCCGGCTACAGGACGATATGAGGTGAAGTATCCTGGCTCAGCGCAGGGCTCCCATCTAGAACAATCTAGAAGGAGACAGGCTATCCCTGCACTGACAGGCCAGCCACAGGAGGCCCACAGGAGAAAAGACCGGGAAGGCAGGTGTCTGCGGGAGGACGGTGGCGGGTGGGACTGTGGGTGACTTGGGGGGTGGGGAGCCGCTTTCCTTCACTCTTCTGAGTCCTCAAGAGCCAGGTGGGACAAAGAAAACTAAAGTTAAAGGAGCAAGTGAGGCCGCGCGAGGGTGCGGGCAGGAAGGCCCTTCCTGACGAGTGGCCGCTCCCAGGAGCCTCCCACAGATGCCTCTTCAGAGAGTCCTTTTCATCTATGATGTGGAAATTAAATATTCATTGTTATAAAAAATGCATCCCCCCTCGCCAGCCACCTGTGAGCGCGGCCTCTATAAACACGAACCTGTGCACAGCCAGGCAGACCGCTCGCGCCCGGCACGATGAATTATACACGGACCCAGCAGCGGCCCGGCCGCCGGCCCAGCCAGGCCTTGGCTCAAACCCTGGCCCTGGGCTGCTGCTTGGGCACCGGGGCCGGGGCTGGGTGGCACCATGGGCTGGGGGCTTGCCCCAGGATCTCCAGACTGGGCGGGAGGTTTGGCTAGCAGAGAGCGAGGAGCCTGCTGCCAGCCACCTCCTCGCCGGCCTCCTGAAAGCCCGTCCGTCCTTAGCTGCATGGAGGCCATTCTTCTCCCGGTGGACTTCAGGGAAGAGCGGCGCACCCCACAAAGATGGGTGAGCACCACCACTGGAGGGCAAGGCTGGCATCTGTCCCTGGGGCCTTTGCTGAGCTCAGCCTCAAGGATGCTGAGTCCATGGCTGCCTGAAAACACCCTGTGCTTGCAGGAGGGCGGACAAGCTGGCTTGAAGTGGAGTCCCTGGTGCCCAAGCCCGGCTTCCCCGCCCATCCGCCATCGTCCCTGGAGGTCCAGCGGCCAGAGCTTCGTCCTCGAACTGCAGCGCAGGCTGAGGCTCGGCAGGGGAGGCTGCTGGGCTGGAGCGGTGACAGGGAGGTGGCAGGTCACCTGAGCGCCTCTTCTCTCCCAGGCCTGGGACATTAGGGATGAGACCCACCTGGCCTCCGGGGCTTGGACGGGGCCTGGCCAGGATGCGGGCAGCGCTATCCCTTTGGGCTCAGGAGAGAGGGCAGGAGGATCTGACTGGCTGAAATGTGCCAGGCCGCGTGGCATCCTGGTGCCTGGACATCAAGGAGGCCGCCTTGTCACCCTCCACTGGGCACCTGGTGTCCCGGAATCACAGGTGAAGAGAGGCGGGGCCAGGTGAGCTGGCCAGGCAGACGTCCACCCCCGTCTTCATTCTCCCGTCTGCGGGATGGGTGGTGGGGACGTGCCCTTCTGCCTGCGTCGGATTGAACGGTGACCAGGTAGACCACAGATCCATCCTGCGTGTCTCGAACAGCGTTCCCGGCACGGCCCCCTCCTGGCTTTGAGAAGTGCACTCAGCTGGTGGGAGAGCTGGACGGGTTGAACCTTCCAGGGTGTCCGGTGTCACACGAGGGCAAGGGCCGTGGGTCAGGTTGGCCCGGGGTCCAAGCCAGGTTGCTGGGGTTCACGTCACTATCAAAACCCAGGGCCCCCCATCCTGGCTTGCTCAGGGGCAGGTGCAGGGAGTTCGGTTCCAGCTCAGAGACCTCTTCCCTCTTGGGTCGACGCTCTAGGTTGGCCGGGCGGTGGCTTCCGGGGGCCTGGGCATCTCCTGCATGCTCTGTCTTGGGCGTGATGGCACTGGTGTGGGGTGGGGCTCTGCCTGGTGCTTCAGTCTGATCAGGAGGTTCTCAGGTCCAGACTTGAGATCAGGGGATGAAGATGAGGCCGCAGCGGCACTGATGAGCACCAGTGACAAGCTTGCCACAGTTTCTCTGAGTTCCTGATTAACGACACCCCTGTTTTGCAGATTAAGAAAATGAAACAAAAATCACCAAGGCTCAGAGAAGGGGTGTCACCTGCCCTGGGTCACACAGCAGCTTCAAGTAGCGCCTGGAACTGAACCTGGATTCAGGCCACTTGGAGGGCCCACCCTTTCCAGTCGGTGGATCTGAAACAATGGAATGAGAGGCAGGGGTGTTTCCCCTCCCACGTGTCATAAAAGGTGAGCTTTCAAAATAAATTTATTTAAATTCAGCGGCTCAGGTTTTTCCATGAAACAGGCAGATATTTGTCAGAGATAAAGGATGAACCGTCGAAAATGTCCAGGTTTAAATTTTTTATTAGCTTAAGGCAGAATCTGAGGTGGGGGGGGTGGGGGAGGAGACCTTCTTCCCTCATTAACCCAATTCAGCTAGTTCCCTGCCGTCTGCCACCCACCACTCCTGGATTTTATTATCCACAAAGAGCTGTCTGCGAAAAGGCGGGCTGTGGCGAACCTGGCTACCCAGCGAGGGCTGCCGAGGCTCGGCGAGAAAGAAAGGGCCGCCGTCCATCACCGCCCGCTCCCGCCTCTGCCCACCTCGTCTCGGCGCCGCATCCCCGTGCAGATGACTTCCCGAGCCCTTCCTAATGTTTGGTTTAACGTGTCGCCGCTTAGCGTGTGCGTGTGACAGTGGTGACAGGCACGGCTGTTCCTTTTTAAATACCATGTCAGAGGCAGGGCGTCAGGAGGGGGACATGCTTGGGGCTGTGCTGTGCTGGGATCGCGAGGCGTAGTTTTTAATGAGGAAGATCTGCATCTCGAGAGTTTTTTTCATGTGTCACATCGCGTGGACAAATCAGCGGCACGTCACGCTGGCCTGCAATGAAATGCTGACAAATGTAGATATTTCAAATTTAATTGACATTTAAATGTATTTGAGCTAGAGATTGGGGGGGGGATGATCAGCGAGGACTTGGTCTCCGGAGGTAGCGAGGGGAGCTGGGGGCTCATTTCACTTCAGCGGGAAGGCGCTTGACACTAAACGTTGTGGTCGCTCTGGCCCCTTCGTCCCTCGGCTCCTGGGGGGGGGGGGGGGCTGACAAGCTGGGACAGGCCTTGGGGACGAGGCCAGGTCCTGTCTGCCACCACGTCCCATGCCCCACGTGACCTTGGGAAAGTCATTTCAGCTCCTCGCACCCGTAAAATGGGCATTGTGCAGCCGAGGGTCTTATTTTAAAAGCAGGATGAAAATACTAGCCAAGGGCTTGGTCCAGGGCCTGGTGTCCTGTGGATATTCAGTTGCTGGTCCCAACGCCACATTCACCTGCCAGTGGACTCCGGGCACCTGTGCTCGTCCAGGTTCTACCTGGGCTTTCTAGAACGAGCTGGCAAAGACCTGCCAGCCAGGCCGCTGGTCCCCGCATGTCCGGGTCTGGCTGGAAGGTGGCAGGCACCCGGCGGTGGGGTGTCTTGAAGCAGCACGAGGGTGACAGGTGAAGGCCCAAGGTCTTGTGCTCTTGGGGTCAGAGGTGATGGCAAAGTGGGGAGGCTGCAGGGGGCCTGTGGGCAGGGCAGTCCCTCCTCTCTCTTGTGTTGTCTGTGTCCTTTACCTTCCATCCGTCTCCCCACTTAACTCTTGGTGCGATCATCTGTCCAGTCTCCTTTACGGGAAGGCCACTCCCGTCAGCTCACACGTCCACATCCCTGCCCAGCAGGCCAGGCCCCTGGGCACTAGGTGGGCACTCACACAGGGGCCGGAGGACAGGATGGAAGCTTCACGCCACCTTCCTGCTCCTCAGGCTCTTTGGTGGAGGAAGATGGGGAGGGGCCCCCTGGAGGAACTTTCTGGACCTGGAGAGAGCGTTGTGTAGACGGAGAGGAACAGCTGCCCTCACCAGAGAGGGCCCTGCCCATCGGGAGCCTGAGTCTTTCCCGGGTACTGTGGCGGCAGTGGCGGCCGGGGCTGGGGCAGGGAGGCCGATAGCCACAGGAGCCAGCAGCTCCAGCTCAGGTCCAGGACACTGCAAGTCACTCCCCCAGCACCTCCGTCCCTGGCCGCCAGCCCACGGGCAGCGCCTTCTCTGGGAGCATCTGGGGAGCATCTGGGGAGCTGGGCGGTCAGCCCGGACAGACGTGTCGGCTACGCATGGCATGGCGGTGCTTCTCGGAGGTGACTGGTGGGTACTGTCTCCACGGCGGGCACCTGCTCCCTGGGTAGCCTAAAGGTCAGCGGGGCAGCTGGGAAGAATTCCGTCACGAGAGCTCCTGGGGAACGCCTGCCCCTCCGAGGGGCAGGCCGGGCTGCCGGAGATGAGGGGCCAGTGCTTTCCCGCCGCCGCACAGCCCTGGGGGCTCTGGAAGTGCCCCCCCACTTCCAGAGGGCTTCTCCAGTTGGGGCGCAGGCCTGGGTCTGAACCCCTGTTGGAGAGGGGAGGGCGGCGCGAGCCGGGT
This sequence comes from Uropsilus gracilis, assembly GCA_004024945.1. Lineage (NCBI taxonomy): Eukaryota > Metazoa > Chordata > Mammalia > Eulipotyphla > Talpidae > Uropsilus > Uropsilus gracilis. The sequence goes on from PVHY01033563.1 coordinate 10,563, forward strand.
CAGGAGCCTCTCATCCTGCTAATCGGGTCAGCAACCTGCTGGATGCCCAGCACTGAGTCTTGGCAGCCTGCCAGGGCTGGTGCCCGGACAGCTGCCCCGCCCTCCGGGCCCAACTGGCATCCTGGAGACGTGCGCCTGTGGCCAAGCCCAGTTCTGGCGCAGAGGCCAGGGCAGGGAGGCGCAGGAGCCCCCCCAGCTCCACTGAGTCGCACCTGCCAGCCAGAAGGTGCTCTCTGCACGCCTGTGCTCGCGAGCGCACCCTCCCCGGCTCCCGTGCTGGGCTGCGGGCAGCCCTCGTGCTGTCCAGACACTCGGCAAACACCCCCGAGCAGGGGGCTGGGCGGACAGGCCCCGTCCGGAGCTGCTGCGTCGAGGCAGAGACAGGCAGCGCCGTGTGCGTGCGCGTGGGGTGCACGGCTGTGCGTGCGCGGGCCCGTGGGCCTGGCCTGTAGCACGGCAGGTCAGTGCTGCCTCAGGG
>PVHY01033564.1:0-11039 GCA_004024945.1 Uropsilus gracilis
GGGGTGGATAGGCATCCTGTAACACAAGTACAAGTGGAAACTCTGCAGGGAACCAGATGTACAGGGAGCCCAAAGCAGGAGTGGTCTCAAGGTTGGGTTTGATCATTTCCAGCTAGGCCCTAGACACGGGGGCTGTCAGCATGTGGTGACTAGATGACCCTCCGTGTGTGTACATGTGTGTGTGCATGTGTGTATGTGTGCACAGTCACCAGGATGGCTCGGCAGTGGTCACAGGGACCCTGCAGCCGGGACAGCTACCACACTCTCAGGGACCTGGTCTGTGCACTTCAGCCCATGGGGCACGGGTGATAACAGAAACCAGGTCCTTCAGGGCTCATGGGGTCACTCATCCCACCTGCCAGACCAGGAAGTTGGCAGGGTTCCTGGTTCCCCACCCCCAAGACCTCTGGGGCCCCCAGTCTTGCCCTGAGCCCCAGCCATCAACCCAGTCTGCCCAAGCTGGCCATTCTCAGTGGGAAGTAGACTGGAGCCCAAAGGGTCCAGGGCAGTGGGCGACCCCCAGCATTTGGCCGCTGAGAGGTAGTGAAAAGGGGGCTGCTAGGGCTGGGGTGGCTGGAGGTCTGGTGTCAGTAAATGCGGTAGCGGGTCTCACGGGTGGTGGTGGGGGGCCCCCTGGGATAGTGCACGCAGTGATGGAGCCAGGCTGGGCTTCCCACACTGCAGTTGGCGGGGGGCGTGGGGGCAGCAGGGCACTGCTGCCGGGCTGAGCTCAGAGGCAGGCAGGCTGCGAAGCTGCAGCTCCCAGGACACGCTGGCCCTTCTCTGCCTACAGAAGGCAAGGAAGGCAGTGGCGTGTGTGTGCTCCCGGGCGGCGTGTTGGGGCCAAGCTGGAGGCGTGTGCGCCGGCCTACAGTCAGCAAATGAGACAAGAGACAGAATAGGACTCACTTACCTTGTGTGCTGTCCTTCCTGCCGTCCTGAGAGTTGGCTTCAGGTCACAGCAGGCGGCCTGGAGGAGGAGATCTTGGACCAGAGGCTGCCCTCCTCCCAGATGACTGGAAGAGGCCAGAGACTAGGGTGGATGCAGTGGGCGGGGTCTCAGGGTGAGGGCTGGCTGGGTGGGGAGGCGGGGCCTCAATCTCCCCACACCCAGACCACGCCTGCTTCCTCCCATCTGGCCCCCTCTACCCCATCCCAACACCCCCAGTTCCCCTTCTGGCCCCCAGCCCATTAAGTCCCCTCAAACTGCTGTCCTTGCTGAGAAGAGGGTCCTGCAAACCTAGGCATGGCGCACGCCTATAATTCAAGCGCAGGGACCGCTTGAGTTTGCAGATTTGAGACTACTCCAGGCAACATAGCAAGACCTGTCTCAAAAAAAAAAAAAAAAGAAGAAGAGGGTCCTGTAACGGGCTATAGAAACTGGAGGCCAGAGATCACTTGCGTTCTCAGGTTTAAGACTACTCTGGGTAACATAGGGAGACCTAGTCTCTAAAAAATAGCTGGGCATGGTGGCATGCGCCTGTAATCCCAGCTACCTGGGAGGCTGAAGCTAGGGATCACTTGAGTCCACGGGTTTGGGACTACCCCGGGCAACATAGCAAGACCTTGTATCAAAAAAAAAAAAAAGTGCTAAGAACCCAGAATTCCATCTGTAGGGTTCACCTCACACGTGCCTTTCCCAAACTACTTCCAAGGAAACAAAACTGAGGAAAGTTCTGAAAAATGATTAGCCTCACCTCTGCAAAGCTGTGACGCTCAGGAAAGCCAAATAGGGTGGGACAACTTGGCAGAGGTGTGGGTCTGAGCTGCTAGGACTGCTCAGAGGGAGCTGCTGGGACTGTAGCGCCACCTAGGTGGTCTGAGATTGAGCTGGTGCCAACAGCACCAGGAGGTGCCTGTCGATCTCCTAAAGCCGAATTCGGTGGGGTGGCAGAGTTGACCCTTTTTACATACCAAAATATTCAAAGGTGAGGTGACAAGGCATTATGTCACTTATTCCCAAACCATCCAGCTAAGAAAGTTGAGGGCCTAATATTTTACTTTATCGGACAGATGTATTAAATTGTAGGTGTTATAAACATAGGTGTATTTTTTGTTTTTGAGACCAGGTCTTGCTATGTTGCCCAGGGTAGTCCCAATCCGGGATCAGATCTAAGCAGTCCAGATCTCAGATCGGGTCTGGGATCCCGCGGACTAAGGCGAACCCCAGCCTCAGCCTCCCAGGTCTGGGATTACAGGTGCATGCCACCATGCCCAACTGTTTTTTTGAGACTAGGTCTCACTATGTTGCCCATGGACTTAAGTGATTCCTAGCCTCAGCCTTCCTTCCTAGGCTGGGATTATAAAGCATACGCCACTGCGCCCAGCCTAACATATGTGAATTCTTTCCAAACATATATTCTGTGTGTGTGCAGATGTGCGTATGTGTGAAAGACTTTTTGACTGACTCACTCTCACTTATGGCCATTTTAAAGCATAAAGCAATCATTGTTCCTGCTGCATCATCTTTCACTAAACTGGAGGTGTTAGGATAATCAATCAATCACTAAAGATAGCCAATGTGACGGGTATCTGTAGGTCTCTGTTTCTTTACAATGTAGTCTGGGCACACATCCACAGAAAGGGTGTCTGTGGGGGTCACCGCATCCATAGTAATTTCTGCCACCAGAGGGCGCATCAGGCTCAGGTGAGGGCTTGACAGCTTTTTAGCTTTAATCATTTAAAGCTAAAAGAACCCATGATTCTTGGAATGTTTTGGCCTCAGAACCAACTTCTTCATACTAGGAGGAATTATTGAGCACCCCCAAAGAGTTTGTTTATGTGGATTAAGTATGTTAGGATTTGTTGTTAAGCCAGTTTTCTGAAGAAAAGAGAATCTGTGATACAGAATTTCTGCGTGTACATCCTCCGCCAGGGTTTATTTCAAAGCCACTCAGGTCATTCAGATTGAATACTGGGCCTCCCAGGCCCATGGAGGCTGGCCCCAGCACAGCACCCCACAGTGGCTCATATTTACCTTTTACAAATGTGCATGGAGAAATTGTTACAGATTTATTTATTCAATTAAAATATCAGTAATAAATCCATCCTATGTTAACATTAGAGGGCTGATATCATCACAGAGTCCACAGACTCTACAAATCTTCACTCCCCTGGGGCGAAGAGCCAGACAAACTAATCTGACAATGAAGACAGTTTTGCCCTGTGGCTTCTGTGAAAGGTTATTTGAGATTCCAGGGTCCCTAGACTGCACTTAGGTAACATTAGTTAAAATGTTCAGTTTCTGCCGGGCACGGTGGCTCATGCCTGTAAGCTTCAGCCTATGAAGTGGCCGGGGCTAGGGATTGTGGTGGATCGAGTCCCGCCTGGGGCCAGTAGCGAGACCTAGTTCAAAAAAATAGCTGGGCGTGGTGGCGTGTGCCTGTAATCCCAGCTACCGGGGAAGCTGAGGCTGGGGATGGCTTGAGTCTGTGGTACCCCAGGCAACGAGAGCCTGCGGTTCCACGGGCAAAAATAGCGAGACCTAGTCTCAAAAAAAAAAAAAAAAAAAAAAGAGAAAAGGGTGTTCTAATATTCCTTTGATGGTCATGAAATGCAATTCACACACAGTCCAACTTACTTATACAAATAATCTCTCCTCACAAACACTGCAATACCCAACCTGAACAGTACAGAGGAAACAAAAGAAAAAATGCAAGTCTGCCATGGTCTTGGCAGATATGTGTTGTGACCAGAGTGAGGAGGTGGCTGGGACTTGGAATGCTGGCACAGGAGAGGGTGTGTGTGGTTAACAGCCCAGCTGGGTTCAAGATGGCATCTCGGAGCCAACAGAATGGTATTTCTGTAACAAAACATGGCTAGTGACGCCAAAATGGGGTAAACACAGGTGTTCAAAAATAGCCAGTGTTGGGTCAGGTCAGCTTTGGCTACCAAGTAAATTAGTCAACCATCTCTCCCTCTCACCGCTATTCGGGTCTTGCTGGTGTGCGTGGCTGTGGCAAGCTCATAACTCCTTATTGATGAGACCTCTCCCCTGGACAGTGTTCACCCAGACCAGTCAGAGGCCCTTGTGTTGGGTGCATTAGAAGTTTAGATGTGAGAGGCATAAGACAATATTTAGCCAAGTGTCTATTTTTCTTTGTGCTTGGCATTTTGAGACAGAACTAAATGAGTGTTCATGTGTCTATGAAGACTTCGAGAGACCCCAAAACAGAAGGGCCACTACATTTTGTGGGGTTCAAAGAGCACAAGGAAGATGCGTCTCTGAAGTTTTGTGGTTTTTTTTGTTTGTTTGTTTTGTTTTTTTTTTGAGACTAGGTCTCGCTGTTTTTGCACGTGAAACCGCAGGCTCTTGTTGCCCGGGGTGCCACAGACTCAAGCCATCCCCAGCCTCAGCTTCCCAGGTAGCTGGGATGACAGGCGCGCGCCACCACACCCAGCTATTTTTTTGGAACTAGGTCTCACTACGGGTCCCAGGTGGGACTCGAACTGTGATCCCTAGCCCCGGCCACTTCATAGGCTGAAGCTTACAGGCATGAGCCACCGTGCACGGCCTACTTCTCTGAAGTTTTCAACACCAACTTCTGCATGAAGCTGGATATGATCTACTCTGATGCACATGCATTTGCTTTCCTGGAAACTCCAGGGCCTAGTAAAATGTGCAAAATTTTTGCTCTTTATTACATGTAAGTTGGGAGCTGCTTTAGGGCCACCAAGGACCCTGAAGAGATTCTTCCTGAGCGTGTGGACTCCAGGTAAGACCCAGGAAATCCTTCCTTGTCCAGCTGTGCAAGAGGCTCTAGCTACCCATTGCCAGCAGCTGGACACATGGGCATCCATCTCTGGCACACTCCCCTCTCCCATCCCCCCCGCAGCTGCAGAGGCTATTCACTGAGCTCTGAAAGGTTTATGCTGCTGAGGGTGGTGGTTCGGATGGCTGGGAGGGGCTCCCAAAATCAAGCAAAAGATTGCCGTGTGGGGAGCACAAGCACTGAGGACACGAGTGGGGAGGCTGGCCACTGTGCCCATCATACACCGCTGTCCTGGGCAGTCACTGCACCATTCACATACATATCACCACTGGGGAACCATGACACATGTGAGACCTTTACTGCTTATGACCAGAGACACGAGCGTGAGCTTTCACTGTTCTTGATGACGATCCCTTTATTTACAGAACCCAGATAAGTTCCCATGTCACTACATGTGTGCACACCAGCAAGATCAGCCTGCTAATACCACGCTAGCATGAAGGCATGCCTTGGGCTAACACACAGAGGTCCACACTGTGTAGGTGCTGACATGTGGATTTGCCAGAATCCCGGTAGCTGACACTGGCTTCTGTAAACATGGAGCCTGGGCTTGACATGTATGTGTGTCACACTGACATGCAGACATGTATGCACCTGGGCAAGGTGGGCAGTGGATGTTCTTGTCTGAGCTTTATCTGTCCACCCTCTACCCTAGATGTCCTTGGCCAGTCGGGGAAGTTTTTAAGAAGTTGTGTCCCCTCCATTGGGCAGAGAATAGAGGTATCATTAGTGTTTGAATGAAGGAGCAAATGAATGAAAGCAATTTACAAACACACCAGGTACTGAATGCTGTGCTAAGTACTCACATGCCTATCTAATCAGACATAGGACAGTGTCCATGCAATGGAATTACTCTGATCACGACTGGATGAAGAAAACTGTCACCAGCACTATGGGGCTCCCCCAAAGTCATGCAAGAGGATCAGTGAGGAGCAACCTTCAGGATAGTCGATGACAGACACTGGGTACCATACAATGATCTCCTCTTGGGTTAATGGGAAATAGGGGTGGGGCTGGTGCTTTGGCAGTTTAAACTGGCATTTGGGCAGTTAAACTGTTGGTGAGCAGGGATGTCCCTGCAGAAGACATCAGTTTGTCACCTGTATCTTTGGTTTGGACCCTACTCTCTGCTCAGTGGATGTTCTCTGGTTTAAGAAGAATGGCATCTGGTCAGATGTCAGCTGCAAACTGCCCTTTATATACATAATTAATCCTGTTATTGTTGTTTCCTGTGTATCTGCTTTTGAGTCACATCCTGGAGCTGGAGGCTTGTGGGTGAAGAGCTACCAACTGGGTGGATCCTGGTCCTCCATGTCCTGCTTCAGACACACGATATGTAAATGACAGAAGCTGGATTTCACTCAGGTTTCCTGAACTCCAAAAAGAATGTCCTGAGCTGCTGGCCCAAGCTAACTGTGATGGGACGATACCCTCCCCACTTCCTGGGACATACACCACTCAGCTAGTATAGAAGACGAGCTAGTATAGAAGACAACCTCTTTTCATCAATTCAAAGAGGGAAAAAAGAGAAGCTTTAATCCCAAGGAGGCTCAGAAGCCCTGCAGGAGGTGCTACCCCCTCCCCTCACCCTAAGACGTGAATGGGGTTGGTCTTGTGAACACTTGACTCCAGGGCAAAGGGAACAGGGGGTCCTTCCCTTCTGTCATCATGGCCCCATACGTGCTCATGTTAGGGAAGAGGTGGAGATATTGGCATCCTTGTTTATTGCTAGTGGGACTATAACACGGAGCAGCCAGAGTGGAAAAGAGTTTGGCAATTTCTCAAGAAGTTTTACTGAAAGAAAGTTTTATAGAATGGCCACACGATCCAGTCATTCCACTTTTAGGCATTTACCAAAAAGAATCGAAAACAGGTGTTCAAACAAGCACTCATTGTGTATGAATGCTCGCAGCAGCATTCCCAGTGTCCCCCAAATGGAAACAACCCCAATGTCTCTCTGCTGATGAACGGAGCCACAGAATGTGGGACAGCCACACAAGGGGACAGCAGTCAGCTGGAGAGAGCAGTGGTGCCCAGGCAAGGACGTGGGTAAAGCCTGGAAATCATGCTAAGTGAAAGCAGCCAGACACAAAAAAGCTGCATGTTATATGATCCCGTTCATAGAAAATGTCTAAAGCAGGCAAATCCGCAGATTTGGTAGATGCCAGGGGCTGCAGAGGGCAGGAACAGGCAGTGACGGCTTAATGGGTATGGAATTTTCTTGGGGGTGATGATCATGACTAGGAACCAGAAGCAGGTGATGGTTGTACAGCACCATGAGTGCACCAAATTATACTGAGAATGGTTGATTTTAGGTGGCATGCATTTCACCCCAATGGAAAAAAAAGGGAAAAGGAAGAGCTAAGCCCCCAAAACAAATAAAAAATTCAATTCCTTAGTCACAGTCAGGTTATTTCAGGAGCTCAACAGCCTTACATGCCAGCAGCTGCCATATTGGCCAGTAGAGATATGGAATATTTCCATCGTTATAGAAACTGCTATGAAACAATTTTGGTTCAGAGTTTGTTACAGTCTATAGCTCACCGACTGCTTCCTTGTTTCCAGATGGTTAATATGCCTCCCTGTCCACTGTCTTCCCCCTAAACTAAGAGTTCCTTCTAGAAGCTTAATCAGATGTAGATTCAATTCTTTTTATATATAATTAATTTTGTCACATTTGTGCATTAATTGATCCCGATATATGACCCTCTCTCCTCCCCCCTCCGTATCCCCCCTCCAGTCACTCCAATTCCTCTCTCTTCTCCAACTCCCCTCTTTCTGCGATTTGTTGGTTGGTGAAGTTAATGTCCAGTTGTTCGTTGTTTGGCCCGCTGGTCTCTTCCGATATCTGGTAAATGTTCTTATCCTGGGGAGGATCTGAGCTCCTGTGACCTGTTGGTCTGTGCTGCTTAATTTCTAAGAATAACTTTGAGGCAGGAAGCCCATCCCAGCTCATCTGGGACCTCTTGCAGGGCAGGTGTGTTGTGTTGCTCTCCAGGTTCTTTTTTTGTGGCATTTTCTGCTGTGAAATTGACAGTCTCCTTTTCTTCAGACCTGTGTGGTTGCTGGGTTTCATGCCTCCTCATTCATGCTGGCTGCCTCCTCCATTCTGGTGTCTGTCCTGTGGCACTGCTTTTAAGTCTTTTAGCTCTGGCTTCTGGAGTTGGAATCCCATCTCTTGGCCATGGTGGGACAGATTCCAGTAGGAAGTTTGTCCATCTCCTCTTCTTTTTTTTTTTTTGACACTAGGTCTTGCTATTTTTGCCCGTGGAACCGCAGGCTCACGTTGCCTAGGGTACATGGACTCAAAAGATCCCCAGCCTCAGCTTCCCAGGTAGCTGGGATTACAGGTGTGTGCTACCATGCCCAGCTATTTTTTTGAAACTAGGTCTCCCTACATTGCCTTGAGCAGGACTCGAACTGCAATCCCCAGTCCCCGCCATGGTTTCCTAGGCTGCCACTTACAGGCATGTGCCACCATGCCCAGTCCATCTCTTCTTCTTTTTCTCTTTTTCTTTTGTTTTTTTTTTTTTGAGACTAGGTCTCGCTATTTTTGCCTATGGAACCGCAGGCTCTCATTGCCCGGGGTACCACAGACTCAAGCAATCCCCAGCCTCAGCTTCCCAGGTAGCTGAGATGACAGGCGCGCACCACCACGCCCAGCTGTTTTTTTTTGGAACTAGGTCTCGCTACGGGCCCCAGGTGGGACTCGAACAGTGATCCCTAGCACTGGCCGCTTCATAGGCTGAAGCTTACAGGCACGAGCCACCATGCCCAGCCTCCATCTCTTCTTCACTCTTGTGGTTCACAGTTTTATTGCAGGGCTACAGCCCCTTCTCTGGGGCTTTCTTTCTCAGATGGGAGAGAGGGCGCTTCACTCACCTTGGTGTGATCTCTGATCAGGGGCTTGTTTCATTAACCCCTAGAACATTGTAGGCAAAACTCTTTGCTATGTCACTTATGTGACTAGTCACACAGTCATGTCTTGTGGGTCTGATCTTGCTCAGTTTGGGTCTCACCCAGGTGATGATCATAACCAGGGCCTTTGTTCTTCTTTACTCCTGTGTGTCAGTAGATTGTTGGTTTTCTCTTTTCCAGTGATACCTGTTAGAAGAGGGAGTGACCCCCCCAGCCTCGCCAGTAGCCACAGTAGAGGTGCTGCCCCCACCTCCAAACACAAAGGGGCTAAGGGCCACCCTCTCCTGGGACCCCGCGGGGTGCTTGCCCTGGGCCTCTGCCAGCTGCCAGTTTTGCCAATTCTTTTGGTGAAACTATATCCTTCCACCAGGAGGCATTTAAGTTTGGTTGTCTGCTTTGTGTGTATGAGATGACAGCAGCATCATTTCCATCCCATTGACCAAAGAAAATCACAGGAACCAGCCCAACCAAATGAACAGTGACGTATAATTCTATAATGAGGAGGAAGTAGAAATTTGGAAACAACAATCCCATCTACTGCCGGGGACATTTTTTGAAAAATCAAATGCATTTTTCAGAAATGATTCTCTGAATCAGAGAAGTTAAGTAACTTGCCCAAGGTCACACAGCTGGCAAGTCAGTGATGGAGTCAAGATTTGAACTTAAGTAGTTTGGCTCCAGAGCCTTGGCTCATAACCACTAACTTAAGGAAAATAAGGAATCCCACCTCTTGAGGCTGTCCTGATGCTTCAGCAAGAGGAGAAATGGGCCTGATACAGCACCGGGCACAGACACAGGCATAGTGCTTAGGACTTATGTTGTTTATTTTTACCAGTCAATTCCAGGTTGGCCTTGGTTTGAGTCTGGAGGGATTTTCTGCCCCTAGCAGTGTTTCAGGAATGCCAGTTGGGCTTTATAAACCCATGTTATTAGATGTCAGTCAGGAGAAGGGGGAGTGGAGATAAAATCAGATCATTAGGAGTAGCTGTTCAGAGGTTGGTGCCATCTCCCCTGGCCTTGGGAAGCAGGGAGGCTGAGTCTCATAGAGGTGCCTTTCACAAGTAAAAGACAGCGGCCCGAGATACTGACTTGTCAGAATTGGGTGCACACATAGTTTTGTACCTGAACCCTCTTTCCTTCAATAGGCTAATATTTCCCTCCCCAGAATCTAGCAAGGGTCATGGCTCCATCTCCAGGTGCTGATGACAGAGTTCTGAGATATTAACCTACAAAAAGTATAGCAGAAGATACAACCCCCCCAAAGCCACCATAATATTTCTGTTCCCAGGTGCTCTTCCTTGTAGAAGCTTAACCCTTTTCATCAAGAAATGGAGTTTAGAGTTAAGCATCACTTCATGTTGGGGATAATTTCTGAAAAATTTGTCATTAGTTCATTTCATCATTGTACAAATGAAATAGGGTGCAGATACAGGAACTAGAAGGTACAGCCTTCTAGACACCTAGGCTACAGTGTAGAGCCTATTGGGACTGCCATTATATATGTGCTCCAACTGGCCAAAATGCTAATATGCAGTGCATGGCAGTATTTCCCTCCCCTTATACTCTAAGAAAGGCTTTGTGATTGCCCCAAGGAAAGAATGAGATGGTAGTAAGTTCCACAAATAGGTCATAAAATAACATAGTTCTGCCTGTCTCTTTGCTCCTGTGGAATCAGCCTCCATGATGTGAGGAAGCCCAAGCAGTCACATAGAAAAGTCAGGTACCTGCTCCAGCACAGCCTCAAACAGGTCCCAAGTGACATATTGCATCGACCACTTGACAGGTGAGTGAGGGGCTTCAGCTCACACCAGCCCTCAGTCGTGTCAGTTGACTGCCCCCACTGAGCCCTGCCCAGGTTGCAGATTTGTGAGCAAAATAAATCTTCTTACCAGTGTGATTTTGTAAGCTGAAGAGCTTCCAGTTTTTTCCCATCTGAGAGGAAAGAGAACTTGGCAACAGCTTTTCTTTATTCAAACCTAACTCAAATGTCACTGCCTTATTTATGTCCCTACCCTCCTCAGAGTGAAAGCAAAAGTCCATATATAAATTAATAAGAGCCATCAATAAGTCCTATAACTGCCCCCTTATATCACCATATCACCTCTCTAACCTCCTCTCCTTCTTTCCCTAGTCATCTGCTTTGGCTACCCTGGCTTCCTTGCTGATCCTTAACTTACAAGCCAAATCCAGCTGCTGGGCCTTTGCACTTGCTCTTAGGTTAGAGAATATTCTTACAGAAATCCACGCGATTCTCCACCTGTTAAAGGTCTTTGTCACTTTCTCACTAAGACCTTCCATAACCGCATCTTTTTTTTTTTTTTTTTTTTTTTTTTTTTTTTTTTTTTTTTT
>PVHY01033565.1:0-10959 GCA_004024945.1 Uropsilus gracilis
GTTCCTCCATTCATTCTGGAAACCACAGCACACAGTTTAGAGAGGGCTGGTTAGGATTACACATTTGGTCTGAAGTCATGGAATAATTTTCCTTTGTGAAACACTAGCAGCCTCATGCACTGAGGACGGAAGTACACGTTTCTGGAGGGCAACTTAGCACTAAGTACTGGGCCTTACATGCATGTATATACTTTGATTATACTTAGTAATCATTAAGTAAATTACCTATGCTTAGTAATTTCCCTTGTAGGAACTAACCCTAAGGAAAGAATCAAAGATTCACTAAAGGTATTTAAGCACAAGCATAATCAATAGCACACTTTTTATGTCCCTCATAAAGAAAGCAACAACCTAATTAAGCAATATTATCGCTCTAGAAGATAATTAAGTCACAATAAATTCAGTTTATTGGATTATAATATGCTCAATAAATATATTTTCGATTATTTAATAACATAAGTGCTTATAAATATTGTTAAATTAAATAGAAAGCAGCGGACAAATAGTGTAATTACAATTCTGAGAAAGAAAAAGAAAGCAGACAGAAACACCAACATGTAAACAAAGAGTAGTTATTTCTGAATGGTGAGACCATCATTGACTGCTTTCTTTTTTTAGGCTTTTTAATATTTTCTACATTGGTCAAACTAACCATGTGTTGCTTATACAATTAGGAGAAGGAAGGTTTTTAAATAGATTTTTGATTGACAAAATAAAGAGAGGAAAAGGAAGAAAAATAAATAGTCCACCTGGGCTTCAACCTTCAGTTCTGGCCTGATGTGTACATCTGACTTAGGCTAACATAAATGTTTCTGAATGGCATGATGCTAACCTAGGCAGACTTGGCAAGATGCATTTTATCTGATCTTCTGATTTTTGCTCACAATTTCTCCTTTCAAAACATGTAAACTCTAATCCTTGACTGTTGTTTGTTGTTGCTGAAATCCATGAATGTGAAATTCCCAGGCTGGTAGCAGAGACCAGGAGGCAGAGACCCAATCCACCTTTTTGCATTCATCTAGGTGTATACTGTGAGGTGAACAGCTCTGAAAACCATCATAGAGAAAACATTTTTCAAAAATTGACCTGCTGTGTTATAATAATGATGAGGAATTGATGTTGCCCTGTAGCACAAAGTCAGATGCCACTGCAAGGCCTTGAGAAGAAAAAGCACAGACATGCCACTTCTCTGTGAACCCATAACAGCCCCACACACAGGTCTCTCACTACTATCTCCATAGTGGGAATTGTTTGTGTAGGAGGCAGTTTTTCTCACTAAATTCTAAGAACCTTGCAGGAAGAGACTGGCATTTTTATGTTCCTATCTCCTACTCCAGGCACAGAAAAGTTAATGACTCGAAAAAATGCTCTTGCACTAAACTCCATCGATGCCATCCATCTCCAAGATTAAGAAACAATAACTAATATATTCAAGATAAAGAACTGAGTATCAAGAACAGCTATCAAATGACCCAGAAATTTATATGATGACCTGGAGCTTGTCAAAAGCAGGAGATTCAGTTAGAGCTTTGGAGAATGTGTATTCCTATGGACAAAGGTGGAAAGTATTTTTCTATGTAAGATACTGCTGATCTGAGTTCAGATTTAAATGAGAATTATGTGCCAATAGAAAACAATTTCATTTATTCTTCTCTCTTTTTCCTTGGAATAAGAAATAAATACTAGAAGCTGGACATGGTGGTGCAAGACTGTATGCAACAGCCTATGGAGTTGTAGCTGGGACTGGGATCAAGGTTCGAGTCCCACCCGGGGCAACAAAGTGAGATCTAGTCCCAAAAAAATAGCTGGATGTGGTTGCGTGCACCTGTAATTCCAGCTACCTGGAAAGCTGAGGCTGGGGATTGCTTGAGTCTGTGGTACCACGGGCAATGTGAGCCTGCAGTTCCACGTGCAAAAATAGTGAGACCTAGTCTCAAAAAAAAAAAAAGAAAAGAAAGATATATTAGCAAAGGACATAAGTGTTCTCTAAGTATAAGAGGTAATTTTAAAAAATTTTAAATATACTTTCATTTCTATTATCAGCCACCAAAGGTAAACACAAGCTAATAAGGACACTCTCCCCTATTTAGCAGAAAAGACTACTCACTAAAAATTATGCTCAGAAGGTTAGTATGAAAGTTAAGAAAAGCCATGTACAGAAGCTCCCCAAACAACTGTCTATTAGAGAAAGGAATGAACACCTTTTCAAACTTTCTCTAGTGAGACAGCAATCTAAAACGTAACTGTGAATGAGACAGGTTAGAACTTAGTCCCGGCCCCCAGGGTGACTGACCATACAGGCTGATGGGAGTGTAACCCCAGGATTCCATTCTTACAGTGATGCCTCTTGGGGCATGCAAGACTACATGCAGTCTTGGATTTAACAAACATCTTGGGATGTCATGAAGTAAGCACAGAATGGCTCACATGAGCGCTGGAACAACGTCTCAACAGTGACAGTGCTGACACTCCAGGCCTGCTAAGTTTTGTAATGGGGGGCGGGGGAGGGTGGTCCTGTGCACTGTAGGCTCTTCAGCAACACCCTGGCCTCTGTCCACTAAATGCCAGTAACACATTTCCCTAGAAACCCACACCCCCCTCCCCCCCCAGTAACAACTAAGTCATTGCCAGTGTTCTCTGGAGGATAAACTTCTCCTCCCCTTCTGTAGGGTATGTGAGTTAGTTAGGCTTTTTCTTCCATTGGCCTGCATAGCCAGTACCTGGGTATTACATCTTCCCCAGGATTGTGTAGCCCAGTGGCTGTGTGCATGTGTGAGTGAGCACAACTGGATCTGGGAGTGGAGGATAATGGGGCACAGAAAGCACGAGAGAGCACCAAAGAGAGAGCTGAGAGCCCAGAGAAAGAGCATGAAGATTCCTGGGGTTTTGGGGGGCTTGCCTGCCTTCTGGGCCCCCTGGCCCAGCCCTGGCCCTGGCCCTGGCCCTGCCCTGCCAGGTGTGTCCGGGTAACTGCTAGGACCAATAAAGAACCTATGCATATTGGTGAGTCTGATACCTGCTTCCCCTACAACTGATGATGGTGATGGTGACTGGACCAGTTTACATCCCCACCAGCAGTGTAAAAGTGTTCCTTTCTCTCCACATTCATCAATACTTATACAAAGTGACACATGTACTGGGATGTTTACTGCAGCACTATTTATAATTGCAAGGACATGGAAACAACCCAAATGTCCCAAGACAGATGAATGGATGAAAAAGATGTGGTACATATACACAATGGAATATTACTCATCAATTAAAAATGACAAATTTGACAAATTTATGATAACATGGATGTACTAGAAGAAATCATATAGCAAAAACAAGTCAGAAAGAAAAAGATAGAAACCAAATGATTTCACTAATATATGGGACATAGGAAAAACCAGCAAAATGCCAGAAGAAAAAGTCAAAACAAAGTAACAATCGAACTAAAGCACACAGCTGGGGGGGGGGGGGGGAGATGGGAGGGAGTGGTCAAGGAGGGAATGTGGAGGGTAATCTCCAGGGAATAATACAAAGATGTGAAATATATATATAAAGAAATAAAAAAAAATTACTGGTCTAAGAGAACAAAGAAGACAGGGAAGTGCTTGTCCAGTTCTGTTGAAGAAAGAAGACACTCTAAGTGGCACTTGTGAGAAAGAGGTGTGGACTACATTAGATCAGAACTAATTCTCTAAGTAAACAGAGAAGGAAATACCCCCACAGATGTATTCTTGCTTTAACTATGCTTGTCAAGTCATGTCCCAATTACCAATTCAATATCTTGAGCACAGTAATTTAATGTTAAAATTTAAAAGAACTTTAAAAAAAAATGCAATGACATGTAGCAGTCCACAGGTTATTGTCAAGAGCTGTGTTGGGCCATATTATAACAAACAGATGGAGAAACATTTGGAGTGATTGGTAATTTAACAATGTGTTAAGATTAAATTTTTAAAAGTATGATAAAAATCTAAATAGTTCCTTAAATAAAAGAAACTAAACCAAAATCCTTCCATAATATTTTCTACATTGAACAATAGAGGTTGAAATATATAGATTAAAACTTTTATAAATCTTGGTTTGAGGAAACTTTTCTATATGAGTGATACTGTAAAGATAGATTTGCCTACATCAAAATAAAAAGCTCCTGTAGCCAAAATAAAACATAAAATATGGGTTCAGTTCATACCACTACTATTTGTCAGCTGAATGATACTTTAGGTTTGCACTGAATTTGCTTTGGGTAGGATAAACATTTTAACTGTTAATTCTTCCCCATGAGAAAGGAATATCCACTTCTTCTTATCTTCTATTTCTTTTAATAAGTGTCTTACAGTTTTCATTGTATGGGTCTTTTACTGCCTATGTTAAATTTATTCCTAGCTATTTAACCGTTTTTGATGAAACAGTAATTGGGATTGCTTTCTTGATTTTTTTCTCTTCTACTTTATCATTTGCACATAGGAATACAACTGATTTTTGTGCATTAATTTTGTACCTTACCATTTTATTGTATTAATTTATTATCTATAAGTATTTTTAAAATGGAGTCTCTAGGGCTTTATTATTATCATGTCATCTGTAAATAGTGATACTTTTACTTCTTTTCTCTTACAATTTGGATCCCTTTTATAGCTTTTCTTGACTAATTGCTCTAATTAGGACTTCCACTGTTAGGCAAAATGGTAGCAGTGAACTGGACTTCCTTGTCTTACAGCAGATAGTGCAAAAGCTTTTAGTTTCTCACCATTGAATATGATGTTAACTGTGGATCTATCATATATATAGACTTTATTATATTGAGGTATAATCCTTGTATCTCCTGTTTCTGGAGATTTTTATCATAAGTGGATGTTGGCTTATGATTATCAAATGTCTTTTCTATTGATACGTTATATGATTTTTATCTTTATCTTCTCTTTTTTTCTTTTTTTTTTTTTTTTGCCTGTGGAACCTCAGGCTCACGTTGCCCACTGACTCAAGCAATCCTCAGCCTCAGCTTCCCAGGTAGCTGGGATTACAGGTGCGCACCACCATGCCCAACTATTTTTTTGGAACTAGGTGTCGCTATGTGCCCCCAGTGGGACTCGTACTGTGATCCCTGGCCCTGACCACGGCTTCCTAGGCTGCTGCTTACAGGCATGTGCCACCATGTCTGGACTTCTCTTCTCTTTGTTTGATGTGGTGAATTACATAGATTTGTGGATACCAAACCCTTTCTGTATCCCTAGAATATACCCCCTTTGGGCATAATATATGATGCTTTTAATGTATTATAGAATTCAGTTAGCTAAGATATACTTTATACACGTGGTATCTCCATTATTTTTAAATGTAAAGAAAAAAGCTTCTACTGATTTTTCATCATTTTCTAGTGGCAGGAAGAAAAGGAGGTGTGGCTACAGAACTAGAAATGATGCCAAGAGGAACAGCACTGCACAGCACTCCAGACCCTGCCTGTGGGTCATGTTCTCCCATGTAATCCTCTTGCTGCAAAGAATAATCAGGTATGGGGAGAGAGCAAGACCTGGGCAATGAAACAGGGTAGTTCTTAGAGAAATCTTACAAAGCAGCTGTTTAGAGGGGGGTTGCATACAGTAGGAAGTTAAGAATATTGGCTACGTTGTAAAAACAGGCTTTACTATCACTGAAAGGATTTCAATAAGCTACCTAATCTATGCTCCGAGACAAGTAGGCCAAGTGAATTAGAAACTAGCCTTTATCCTTCAGGTAGATTCCCAGAAGTGGGATTCAAAAACACTAATTCAAAAGGACACCTATACTGGAATATTTATTGGAGCTCTATTTACATATTTATTGGAGCCAGGATATGGAAACAACCCAAATGCCCCAAAATAGATGAATGGATCAGAAAGTAGTAGGATCTGTAAACAATATTACTGCTGAATATTACTGTGTATTGCTGAATATTATTCAGCAATAAAAATGAGGCATGTGATAACATGGAAGGACCTATAAGGAATCATGTTAGTAGAAATAAGCCAGAAAGAAAAAGAGAAATACTAGGTGATTCAACCATATGCAGGATATAAGGAAAACAAACAAAAAGACAAGTAATTTTTAAAACTGCTATCAGAACTGAAGCATAACTACAAGGGAGAGGGAGGGGTTAAAATCAGGGGAGGGATGGGCACAAGAGATTAAGATGATCGTTCCTGGGTGACATGGTGATGGAAGAACCCTGGAGTATACAACAATACAAAATATACGTGTGTGTGTGTATGCTGTGTGTGTGCTGTGTGTGTGCTGTGTGTGTGTAATCAATAAAAAAAAAAAGAAACTAATGTTAAGATAATGTTTATGGCTAGATAACTGGAAGAGTAGGCTATGAAAAGAACAGAATCTTGAGAATTGATGACATGCATGTACTTTAAAATCCAACAAGACTGCTTTGGAAATTTGGTTAATTACAGGAATATGTAGGGAGTCAGTTCTCTCTCACGCTCAGCCTGTTCCTTCATCCCAGCTCCACTATCACGCCAGAAAATGTTCTGGACAGGTGAGGGACTGAGAAATGTGTGTTTTCATCACTCATCATCCCTTGGTAATGGTCTGTCAGAAGTTACAGAAAAAATATAAGGAACATTAAAGTCGTCTGTGTACAGCAGACATTCTTTCTCTGCTCGGACAACCCCAACACAAATAGAAGTCAGAAGTGACACTTAGTCCTGTGAGAGTTTATCACTCATACTGACTGTGAGAGAATGATTTCTTTTAATGGTGTATACTTGTCTGGTAGGTTTCAGACCCATATTTAGGACTTGAGCTATTAATATCCTCACCTTCCACATGAGGACACTGAGGCAACCAGCGGGGAAGAACAGTTCCATGATCACAGAGTCAATAAACAGAAGCTGGGGATTTGAATGCAGGCAGTGTGACTCTAGAGCCCTTGGTCTTACCTAATGCTCTTGACTTGTGTAACTTGGAAAAAACCTCTTTTGAATTGGTGGGCTCAATTTATAGTACTACCATTGGCCAGCTGGATGATTCTTGCACAAATTGCTGAGGGTCCCTTCATCAGTTTCCTCATCTATAAAATGTGTTTCTTTTGGCAACCGTTTCTGGTCATCTCAACTTCAGCTTCCTGACACCAGCTGCATCTCCCAACGGTCTCAATTTGACCCCACTGAGATTATTAAAGTTGTATCCCTAAAGTGCCATGCCTCTCTTCTGGTCCCCCAAATTGGTTTGGGGTTTGTCCCCAAAAACAGTAGGCGATGACTTTGTCCAGGCAACTGGTGATTGGAAGGATGTGGCAATTACAGTGAAATGACCCATCTAGAACAGACAACCTCAGAATAAAGTGGTACCTTCTGCCTCTGCCTCACTGTCAAAGCCCTCTTAGAACCACCAACAGAGAGAAAGAGGCAGAAAAACATTAAGCACAAAAGAAAGATCACTTCTGATGAAACTATGCCACACGGATCTTTAGCTAGAGAACCTTCTTGTCCTACAAAAGAGATCTGGGGATGGCTCAGTTTGTGGGTTGCAATGTTGATGGCTGCTACCATCATGATGTCACAGATGACATCAGCAGTGTTGCAGTAGAGTGCCCAGCCAGGTAGAACTACAAAAGAAAATGTTTCTATAAAGGCTCATTTGACCAAACAACTGAGGGAGGTGGGGGGAATCTGGCCTCTTCCATCCAATAAGAATCAGTGTCCTTCCCTCTCTGTCTGACATTCTTTTTTCAAAATGCCTGCTGTTGCTCAGCAAGTGTAATACCTCCCATTTCATCCTCATGCAATGAATTCTGGGCCCCAACCCAGGTCAGAGAGGAGACTAATTATCTATAGGAAAAGGTACACATGTGCTGCCAATTTCGTAGTGGACATGTGCATATTTGCTACATGTATATGGCATGTAGTTCATCTCAGCCTCTAACCTGTGTTCATATGGGCAGCATTATAAAGGCACCTACAGTTTGGTTCGGAAGCCATGCTGCTCATTCACCCACCCTGCTCCACATGGACAAGCCAAGAACACTCACCTAATGCCCTGACAATTCGTATTAGGACTTCCCCAACTTTCATCCTGGTCTCTGGTGTGCGCTGGTCTTTACCACCATCATACTGAGCCAATAGGCCAAGCAAGATTTTCTCAGGATAGGCATCTGAGAGTAGAGCAACTCCTGCGGTTGAAAATGAAAAAGAGAGGATTAGAGGATTTACTACTGTTTGGGACTGAGGGCAAATAACCCCAGGCAGATTGTGATGAGAAGAACACATCCATCTAATTTGAAAAGCAAGTGTCTGCAACTCTACCCGTCTCTATTTGGGGAGCCAACGTACCAAATGGGAAGAACATGGGGCCAGGGATGCAAATTGCCAGCCTATACAACTTCTATGGTCACTTCCTATGGTCACTGAGATCCTGTGACTGGATTACAGACTCTTGAGAAGCAGAGGCTGGACAATTCTGTTACAGTGGAGGGAGAAGACTGGGTTGAATGCTCTCTGGGAACCCTCTAAGGCTCAATATTGGGCCTGCCTATGTGCTCGCTGGAAGCACAGCAGGGCTTCCCATCTTTGCTGTTCTGCATCCCAGTACTGGTACTGGGTGATAATGGGCAAGAAGCCTCCAGCCTGTGCACCAAAGGAAAAATAAGTGACACTTTTAAAATCTGGCTTTGCCCTCAGGCTCTTCCCATCCACTTGGTCTTTGCAAGAGTCACAAAGCAATTTAAACAACGAGATTTATTAACAAGGGAAACTAAAAGTCATTCATGCCACAACTGGCCAGTTATCTTACCCCAGCCACCATTTAGTTCAAAGTCCCAAAAAACCACGTCCAAGATGGCGCCTTTTCACCCTTCCAAACCTGAGGCAGGCATCCTACAAAGTTCAGTCTTTCAGCAGATACCAATTCCAAGAATTCCAAGTTTTAAGCTCCAAGTTTTTCCAAGTCTTCCTTTTGCTTCCTCTCTCTCCAGCTTCCTGAGATGCTAGGCTTCTCCAAAGTTCTTTAAATTTTTCCAGCTTTCTAATAAAACAAGCTTCCCCCGCCCCCCCACTTTTCTGTTTCATGCTCCCTCTTGCTCCAATGCCATGCACCTTTCTTTTCCAGGCCTGCTGTTCTGTGCACACCTGGGCAGTTGCCCTACTAGGTTTCTTCAGCCAGCACTCCACACACCTGGCCACACTGTCGCGCCTGACCACCGCTGGCACAGTTCCAGGGTATCCAGCCACCCTGGCTGCTAACCAGGCTCACCTTTGGCGGCCTCTGTTTGCCCCTTCCCAACCACCATTCTCTGGCGTCCAGTCATCTCTGGGTCTCCCTCTCCCAGCTCTTGCTAGCCACTGCACTTCATGGCTCCTCACCATGCACAATCTCTGTTGGAGCATCCTGTTTCTTCTTGTGCAATCTTTCTCTCAGACCCCACACCAGGACAGTTGGCACTGTCCTATTATCAACTGCATCACAAAGAGGGGTGTCCAGGCTGCTCCATTCAGCCATGTCACCCACTATCAGTACAACTACTCTCTGCAACACTGCCAGTGATGAGAGCGATTTCTCATCAGGAAAGCTGTATCCTTGAACTGAATCAAAGGGCTCAAGGATACTGTCTTGCTGTAAATTTCACAAATAAAGAGAAAAGGATAGGGACGGTATAATAGGAATGTTTGAGAAATTTACAATCACCTTTTATCTGAATTACTATTCTGTTGGAACGACAAGCTTGCAGGCAGGCAAACTCTGCACATCATGTTCTATGTTAGCGGTTGTAATTCTATTCTCTCATAAATCAGATGGACACAGCGCTGGAGGCCCTGCTGAGGGTGCACCTGTCTGCCCATCCTCTTTCCTGACCTCCCACCACTATGTTTTCACTGCTTTGGGAAGTCTCTGCATGTGATCCTGAGTCACATCTCCCTTTATGTGCCTCCAATTTTATACATGCAGCAGCTCTTTTTGTTAAGTGAGTTTCAGGCTGTGGCTGAAATGGAATTAAGCAGTTTCCCTGTTGGCAAATGTGACATTGCATTTGTAGTTAGCTCTATTATGCAAAACAATGGCCAAGTTCTTGAAGGCCTCAACGTGGAGAAAGAGACATTCAAGCAGAGTAAAGAGAGTAGGAGAAATGGGTGAAGGAAATCAAAGGTAAAAAGAAAAAAATGAGGTCTCTCTAAAGCTTGTGATTTAAGAAAAAAAAAATGAATTGGCCTCTGGGAGGGAAGGGTGTTACAGGGAGGGGGGGTGAGGAAACAGCTTCCAAGTTCTACAAGAACCCCAAAAGAAAAATGACGTGGTAGCTGGTGGCTGCAATTCTGATAAAAGGTGCCTCACTGATCTATGACAAGGTCTGGTACATAGGTCAGTCACTTTCCAAACTACATTTTTATCAGAAGTTCCCAACTCAGGTATCTGTGGGATGTGTTTCCTTTTAAAAATACAGTTATGACTTTATAATGGAAATCAGCGGGAAAATGGAATCGCTTTATGAAACTTTCAGTGGTGTCCAGATTTTCTGAAATGCATCTAGTATTAACGCCCCTCTTCCTTGTTTATGTCTACCTTCCCTTACTAACCATTAGTAGGGAACAGTTTTTTTACTTTGACCAACATATCCTGCCAGACACCTCAAAACCAAAGGAGCTCTTGCTTTTCTCTCTGCAGCACAGAGAAAGGCTGTGCACAGCAGCTCCTCTCTTCTGGCAGCCACATCCAGGGTTCCTCTGGGCAACAGCCTTCTCCACTCAGCCTTTGTGGTTCATGTGGAGTTAACTACCTACCTTCTTTCCCTCTAGGTTTGAACTTAAATTCCCGGCTGGCCAGGGAGCGTACTCCATTCATTCCATCCTCCCCATATTGCCTGGCTCAGACATGGGCAAGGACACTCAGTTCTGGAGTCCACTTGGAGCTACCAGGAAAGACAAGGCAAGCTTTCTCCACCCCCCCACCCCCCTACCACCCCCCCACCACCCCCTCCACCGGCATTAAAGT
>PVHY01033566.1:0-11014 GCA_004024945.1 Uropsilus gracilis
AGCGCCGGCTTCCGGGGGCTGGGGGTTTCATGGTGCCGCCCAGGCCGGCTTGTAGGTGGCCGCAGCCACCTACTGGTGGGTGGGGAACTGCCCCCCCACCTTGTTCTCCCATGGGAGAACTCACCCAGGAGTGCCCGGACGCCACTCGCCCCTCCCCCTTTTTTTTTTAAGACTAGGTCTTGCTATTTTTGCCTGTGGACCCACAGGCTCACGTTGCCCGGGGTACCACAGACTCAAGCAATCCCCACCCTCAGCTTCCCAGGTAGCTGGGATTATAGGCGCGTACCACCACGCCTAGTTATTTTTTTGGGACTAGGTCTCGCTATGTGCCACAGCAGGACTCGAACCACGATCCCTGGTCCCCGCTGTGACTTCCTAGGCTGCTGCTTACAGGCATGTGCCACATGCCCAGCCTAAGGGATTGCTATTGAGTATGATGTTGAATGAGTATGAGGTATGACTGAGTACTGAGTATGATGCATTGAGCTCCTACTGAAGTCCTGTGCAAGTCTCTAGGATTATGAAGCTATAGAGATGAGTAACACCCAACTCCAGTCCCAGGAGTTTACAGTTCAATGCACAGCCACCAGTTCAGGCTGTGAATTGTTAGGCGTTCTAAGAATAAGTGGGGCCTGTTATTTTGGAGAATAATGACAAAAATCAGTTCAGGGATTCTGTGAACTATGGCAACACCAACATTTCTATATTTTTAGGGGGTAGGGTTTTAGTCAGAAATTTAGTTGGAAGGGGTAGGTCAGAGGTCTTGTTTCCAGGCTGCTTTTACCTAGCAAGCGCTTTGTTTTCACCCAGACTAAGGTAGAGTTTCCCTACGTTAACACAGCAGATATTTTGAGCAAGATATTTCTTTTGGTGTGAGGGTTTATCCTGTGCATTATGGACATTTAGCAGCTATTTAACAACATCTCTAGTCTTTATAGACTAAATGTCAATAGCAATCCCTCCTCTTAAGTTGTGACAACCAAAAATGTCTCCCGGTATTGCCAAATATTCCCTGGAGTGGTGGCAAAATTCACCCAAAGTTGAGACCCACTGATAAACTGTTCAGGTTGGGGTGAGAGGGATAGGTGAGGGGAGCATTAGGTTTTTTGTTTTATTTTGTTTTGTTTTGAATGTTCCAGTACAGCTTCTGAGGTTTCAGTCTCCTTGGAAGTTTTGATGCAAACGGAGGTAAAACATCGGCAGAAGTCATGGCCTACTTCAAGACTGACACATAGCCCTGTGACTAACCCAAAGTGAATCCACACAAATACACACTGAGAGCACTTTCGAGCATACAACCCAGGGAGTGATAGTGTCCCCGGGGAATGCTGGGATACTGAAATAAGGAAAAGTTTCACCTAGAATCCATGGACTCTAGAGCGCCAGGGTCGGAGTAGGGAGTGAGGAGGAGGGGGGTTGTGGGTGCTAGAAAAGTTCCAAAATCACGTGATTCCCCGGCGAGGCAATGGCGACCTGGAATCTCAGGACTCAGGACCGGGGTCACCAGAACAGCCTGGAAAAAGGGTTGCTCACCTGGGGGCAGGAAGAGAGCGCCGCGCACCTGGCCCGCACGCACCGGCTCCCGCCGCACTCCGAGCCCCAAGAAATGGCGTTCGTGTACCGTCCGGCCCAGGAGTAGGTCAGTCCTTGGGTCGTGGCCGTCGAGCACCTCCAGCTCCACCGCGAAGGGCGTCTCCACATCCCGCTTCACCAGCCGCTGCAGGGGCTTCTCGGGCTCCAGAGCCCAGAAGAGCCCCATGGGCTCGAGCCCTGCGAAGCTGCCCCCCAGCGCGGGCGCGCGCGCCAGGTCCAGCAGGCCGCGGGGGTCGGCGTGGTAGCGCGCGTGGGCCCGGAAGAGCGCGCCCTTCTCGTCGCGCAGGGACGCGCGCAGCGTGACGGGCTGCCCGGGGGCCAGGCCGCTAACGACGATGCGCACCGGCTGGTCCCAGCAGCAGTGACCCGCGGGCTCCACAGTCACTGTCGCCGCCGCCATTCCGATCCAAGTTGATGAGAGAGTCACGCCAGGCCTGCAGGTCTCCACCCACTTAGGAAGCAGTTCCAACTGAAACTGTTGTCCTTTCCCAACGGTTGGATGGATTTAGGGGAACTCTCTAAACCGGAGTTCACCTGAGTGTGCAAATCCACAAGTGACTGAATGGAAGAATGAAATTAAGATGAGTTAATGAATAATCCAGCTGGTGGTGGCCCGCGCCTCTAATCCCAGCCTTAGGGGGTTGAGGCTAGAGATCACGTGAGTCTGTGGGGTTTGGGACTACCCCGGGCAACATAGCAAGACCTACTCTAAAAAAATAAAATAGGCCAGGCACGGTGGCGCTTGCCTGTATGAGGCAGCCTAGGAAGCCGTGGCAGGGACTGGGGGTTCGAGTCCCACTCAGGGCAATGGAGCAAGACTTGGTTACAAAAACACTGGGCGTGGTGGCGCGCGCCTGTAATCCCAGCTACCTGGGAAGCTGAGGCTGAGGATTGCTTGAGTCTGTGGTACCCCGGGCAACGTGAGCCTGCGGTTCCCAGGGCAAAAATAGCAAGACCTACTCAATAAAATTAAAATAAAATAAACTAAAAAATAAATAAAATAAAATAAAATAAAAAATTCCTCTAATCCAGCTGGCACAAAAACTGCTAGTTACAGGATTGGAAAAGCTCTAGGGTGATGCAACATGCCCTGCAAGTAGAAGTTCAGCACATATTTATCAACTGTTCTCAAAGATAGATTAGTCCCTAGGCCTTAGAATTCAGTGAACTTTCCCCATTCACCCCCTGAAATTAACTGTTGTAGCATGTTTTTAAAAACCTGTTTAAAGTGTTACAGTCTATCTTCAATCTAAAACATTCCATTTACAGAGAATTTACTAGAACTGCTGCAGTTCCCAGCTCAATACTTGAAATCTGTACTTAGATTTCAGAAAGGTGATTTCTCCTTCCCCCTTCCTTGATACCTAGGCTGCTGTAAACAGGCAGAGAAATGGCTCCAGTCACATGAGGGGAAAGCAGCTGTCAGGGTGCAGGGGAAAATTCCCTAGTCCCTTTGGATTCTCAATGGACTGCTTGGAAAAAAAAATGAACATCAAGAAGATTAATGGCAGAAAAATACCAAGTTTAATTACATATGTGTGGAGAATTTACATTGCTTTAAATTCCAGAATAAATGGAATAAGGTTTACTATGAGCTAAGGATTGGTAATAGAAGTCTAGGGGATCAAAGAGAGAGGGGGACTTAACATGACCAGTTAAAGATGACTTTATAGGACAAAATCTTGCCTTTAGATATTTGCCCTGCCTTAAGGCAGGTTTCTTCAATAATGAAGGGTGATTTGTAGAGATAACCCTAAATCTGACTATCTTCATTCTTTAAGATTGTGGTGACAGTGTCTTCTGTGGCCCATAGGACCTCTGCTGATCTTAGTGCCACACATGGAAATGACATGTTGGAAAAAGTCTATCTGAACATTTTTGGGGAGCCTGATCCTACACAGGTTAAAGAGACCTAGGCTAGGTCATTCAAAAGTGTGCTCCTCTAGGAGATTCTGAACTTAGGAACTCCATGGAAAAGTCAGTACTGTACAGGCCAGCTACCTGGGACAGCCCACAACCTGCAAAAGAAAAATCTGCTTTAAGAACGCACTTTGCTCTCATGAGAAGTGAGTGGCTTCGTATAAATTCCAGTGCTGTGTAATTACTAGATGGAGGCTGTAGCTTAATACTCACATATATGATGGTCATTTCCAATATTAAGTGAACAAATTAATTTTATAACTGCAAACCGGAGTTTGGGCCACCTGTCACCACCGAATACCAATAAAGCAGGCAGTCAGAAGCATGGTGTTTGAGGGGAAGGTGGGGGGATTGGGGAATTGGGAGGCAGAATGGGACATAGCCTCCCACCTCTTGGTAGCATAAATGTCAAAGAATTTATGACTAGATTATAAACTACCACAAGCAATTTTTCTCTAAGTATGTCTTTTGTATTTCTCTTATTTGTGATTTATATTTGTTGTGGACTGAGTGCTTTGGTTCCACTTCTACCCCCCACCCTCCCCCCCATTCATATGATGAAATCCTAATCTGCAGTGTAGTAGCATTTGAAGGTCAGAGCTTTGGAAGGTAATTCAGTTTAGATGAGATCACAAAAAAGCGTAGTCCTCATGATGGACTGGAGTCTTTATTAAAAAAGTGGAGTAGAAGCCAGAGTTCCCTTTCTGCATCATCTTAGGACACAAGTAGTAGCTGTCTGTAAGCCAGGAAGAGGCCCTCACTGGCAATTGAATTGCAGGAACCTTGATCATGAACTTCCCAGCCTCTAAAACTGAGAAAATGATCTATTGCTTGAACCACCCAGTCCATAATATTTTGTTATAGCAGTTCAAGTTGTCTAAAACATAGTGCTTCTTGGATGTGTGGCATGATATATTTGTCAGTTTTGGAAAATCCTGTCGCTCTCTTCAAATACACTTTTACATTTTATAGGCCTGATGTTGAAATGTGAGGAATGTTCACTCTAAAATTGTCACACTGTGATTTTCCAAAGCCCATTCTTAAAGCGAAGTAGCTTTAAGAAGGAAAGAAGGAAAACAGTTTATAGTCACCCTTGGAACAGAGTTAAGACTTAATTTCTTTAACCCAGCTCCTTCCCACAAAGGGTTCTTCTCTAATCTCAATGAAGAAAAGGTAAGTGAGATTTTTCTGATATCAATACCTCTCTGTACACTTTTGGCCAATGAAAATTCTGCTACTATCTGGTAGTTGAGTCAGCTGCAAACACTAAATGGTCAGTCTCTCTTGGTGATGGAAAAAGTAAACCATTATTTGTTCAACTTTAAGTTTCTCTATAGCTCAAAGTGTTAAGTAAAAAATTCTAGAAGTAAAAACAAATTTTATTTTATTTATTTATTTTAAAACACAATTTTAATAGTGGAGATGCTTTTTACTTTTTTGTGTTGTATACCTGTAATTGAATCTTCGACAATGGCATGTTATAAAATTAATGAAAAAATAACTTATTTTAAAGAAGTTATCCAAAATACATCATTAATACCAATAACATGAATTTATTATTATTCAGAGGACAACTGATTTACATAATATTACAGATTAAATATTAGAAAATGACCTAAAGTCTTTGTGTCAATAAGATAAAAACATTACAATTTGGGAGAAGCTCTTTTCTGGTTACCTCCAAGGTGTTTGCAGAAGAAGGTTAGAATTTGCTCCCAAGCATCTACCTGGGCCTTAGACTGGGCTCTGGGCTCCCCACCCCAGATCACAGGCTGATCCACTACTGTATGCAAGGAAGCTGGGCAAATGGGGAAATAAGGAGGCTCAATGTAATGTCCAGTCCCAGGGTAAGAAAGGATCTGGGGTTTTTCCTTTCCATGAGCCTGTAACCGTTCAGAAGATCTTTGGACAGAGAACTCACTCCTCCAGTTATGATCATCCTGACCAACAATGAAGAGGATGGGACCCTGGGCTTTTTCCACTGGAATTATGCAGGGATTCTCACATCCTCCAACAATATCATTCCGTATATCCACAATGTCCAGGATGCCTGAGAAAGCTACCTTGACTCTCCTCAGGTCATGGCCCAATGGTGGGATGCTGATCTGCTTGTAGTTTATGGCCCTATTTCCAGAGAATCCAGATCCATTGATGGAAACTGTGGCTGAGATATTCTTCAAAAATGAGGCCATGGAGAGACAAATATCAGCCCCTAAAGAAGTGCCCAGAAGTCCAATGCCTGGGCTCTTTACCTGGAAAAAAGATGGAGGAAGAAGAGACAAGTCAAGAGTCTATCCAACAGAACAATGTTTTATTTTTTCCTCCCTCTTCCCAACCGCCCTTCAGAAAAATGCCTTTTTTAAAATGCAACTGGAGATGCTGCTAACTTTAACTTGTGAACTGGCCACAAGAGAATTAACCCTCAGCTGATAGAGGAGCTTCCTGACTTAATAAATATCTGGCTGGGCACATGGCAAGCATATGTTAAACTCACTGGCAAACCTGTCACAAATATTTCAGAGATTCATATGCTAGAGATTGCTGAGCCAAGAAGTATGGTCCAGTTTAGGGCATCATCAAGTAGGCATGATAAAAGTCCCAGTGTATGTGGGCATCTGTTTGGAATCAAGGTTTCTTTTCTAACAGGTAAATCATTCATCAGATTACATCTAAATACATCTGTAAATGATTAACTTTACAAAAACAACATAAGACTTCAGAGTCCAATAAAGTAATTCTCAGTTTCTGAAATGGGTGGACAAATTCATACCAAACTCTAAGAACATATTCTGATATCAGAAAATACAGGATTTTAAAAAAAAAAGCATGTAAAGCTATTTAATTAGAAACTACATACATAATAAAAGAATTTTGAAAATATTACTCAATTCCATTAAATCAAATATCATGTGGATCTTATGATGATTTCTACCAGAGAGAGTGGAAACAGACACCTAATGCCAAAGAAGTCTCCAAACAAAATCTGAAATGGTAGGGCAGCATCAGTGCACCTGGCAGCATGAATGAAAGCATCAATCCTTTCTAGCAATATTTCTGAGAGAATAATAAAATGAAGGACATTAACAGAACCTGGGGGTGTTGAACCATGTAGCAAAGGGCTTCTTCAAAGTAGTCCAGATGAATGGCATCAATACTCTTAGGTAAATCTTCAAAGTTATAGTAAGCTAAAGCCAACGTGGCAAAGCCATGGCCAGCCAAAAGGCTGGCTCGATACTCAAAGAGGCCCCCTCCAACACCAAAGATGTCAATGATCCCTGGGAAAGGTCCGGGTCCTAGAGAAGGGAATATTAGAAAGGGAAGATATTATACAACTTAAAGAATCTGCTTTACTTTCAGAGAGCCTTCTAAATTATTTAATGGGTTTCTGTGATTAAAAAGAAAGAAAATCGCTCCTTGAGTCTATTGGATAGAAAGTCTCCTTTAGTGGAACACTGGTATGGCTGAAGCCAGTAGTAATCTGAGCGTGGTTATTAATAGTTAAGTGGACAACATGCCGCTGTTTTTAATCTTCAGAACGACAGTACTCACTTCATAGGGATATAATAGAGATTAAATGAGCTAATGCAAACAAAACGATGAGCACAGAGTCTTACATATCAAAATCCTCTATTTCAGTTATGTAGCCACTGATTTAGTCCGTGTCAGCTTCTTTAGACCGTACTCCCTAGGCAAAGTCCGCTTGACGCATTCTTGCAAGCGCCAGTAGCCCAGCGCCCTAGCTCACACGTCCCCAACACCCCCAGGCTTACCTGGCGGCAGGAAAAGCGTGGCGCGCACCCGGCCCGCTCGCACCGGCTGACGCCGCACCCCTGGCGCCAGGAAGTGGCGCTCGTGTACCGTCCGGCCCAAGAGCCGCTCGGTCTCGGGGTCGTGGCCGTCGAGCACCTCCAGCTCCACCGCGAAGGGCGTCTCCACGTCCCGCTTCAGAAACCGCCAAAAGGGCTTGTCGGGCTCCAAGGCCCAGAAGAGCCCCATGGGCTCGAGCCCTGCGAAGCTGCCCCCCAGCGCGGGCGCGCGCGCCAGGTCCAGCAGGCCGCGGGGGTCGGCGTGGTAGCGCGCGTGGGCCCGGAAGAGCGCGCCCTTCTCGTCGCGCAGGGACGCGCGCAGCGTGACGAGCTGCCGCGGGGCCAGGCCGCTAACGACGATGCGCACCGGCTGGTCCCAGCAGCAGTGACCCGCGGGCTCCACAGTCACTGTCGCCTCCATCCTGGCCTTGCACTGCTACTGTGCGGACTCTGAGCTGGAAGCCGCACGCCAAACCACTGTCCCGTTCCGGATCACTGGAAGCGCGCGAGGAGGCGGGAGCCGTGTCGTGCTGAGCGCTTCTGACTCGTGGAACCGGCTCTCTGGACTTACCTTTACTTCAGACAAGGTGGTTGACCTGCTTGGTGAGGCCCTCAGGGCGTCCTGAAATCTGGGTGTGGCCTCAAGCCTGCCTCCCGGCACTTCTCTCTGCCTCACTACGTACACTTGTTGGAATGAAAGTTATTGGGTAATCAATTCGTTGTGAAAAGCTGAAGGACACAGAATTCCAAGAATGCCAGTCTCTCCATGGTAAGGGCAACTCTAAAAACTATTAATTAAAATGTACGTGCAAAAACGCCTAAGTCCCAAGTGTACAACTGAGTGAATTTTCACAACACGTACAACTGAGCACACATTTCCAAAAATATTCCCAGTGCTCATTTCCACTCTCGGTCTGTCCCCTTCCTAAAGCAACTCTATCCTGATTTCAACAAGATGAACTAGTTTTTCCTGATCTGTGTTTTATGGCAATGAATCCTTCTGGGTGTCTTCTTTAGTGTCAGTCCTCTTTCCTCAAAATGCTTCCACAAACATATTTGTGAGGTTCGTCAATATTTCTAGGTGTAATCGCATCGTGGTCTTTTGGGTAAGAACAAGTGTAAATATTTGTAGGTGTAGTTATAGGTTGTTCATTACCACTGCTAAATAGTATTCTATTTTGTGATTGATAAAAAATTACTAGTCAACTCCACTGCCCATGAGCATTTGATGGTTTCCAGTTTGGTACTATTATGAACACAAAAGAAACTATTCTTTTGATGGACATATATATGTCGGTCAGTGGAGGTATAACCTGAAGTAAGGAAGGAGAATGTTCAGTCTCAGAGGACACTGAAAGCCTTTCCAATGTGACCCTAGAAGCAATATAAATATAATTGTCAGAGATTTTATAAAAATCATAGTAATAGCTACTCTATCAGTGTATATATATTTAACATACAACATTTAATATGTTCACAGAATCGTGGGACTGTTTTCCAGATATTGATGAAGTTACGAACCAGAGGTTTGGAGAATGTTAAACTGCTAAGGATTGCCCTCTGAGTGGCAGAGACTTTCACTACAAAAGTGAAACTCCTAGGTAAGCAGCAGCCTTGTGGTGAAATATAATCAGTACTGACAAAGGCTGTAGCCTTATGCACAATTTCTTTTCTTTCTGGATTTCAAGAATTCTGTGCAATGTACTATCTATATAATTTTTGTTCATTTTTGTACAATATTTGATTTCTTTCCTCAGGTGTAGTCCCCATAATTCTCCCACTACCCATATCATCCATGAACCATCATGCAGTCCCATGTGCTCTTCCCTCCTCTATTTTGACCCCCCTCCTCCCTCTCCTGCTGTAGGCCTCAGGTCTATAGTTTGCCTGCAAGTTTTGTCTTTTTCTTGATCCTTTGTTCAGTTTCTATATCTTGAGGTCTTTGTAATTTCATATAAGTTTCAACAATATTTATTCTGTTTCTTTTAAGAATGCCATTGGGATTTTTTAGTATAGTTATATTGAATCTGCAAATTGTTTTTAGTAGGATGGTCATTTTGATAATGTTAATTCTCCCAATCCATTAGCAGGGAATGTCTTTCCATTTCTTTGTGTCTTCTATTTCTTTTAACAATGTCTTGTAATTTTCTTTCTATAGGCTTTCCACCTCCTTTGTTAGTTTTATTACCATGTATTTAATTTTTTGTGACATTGTAAATGGGATGGTTTTCTTAATTTCTTCTTCAAGCTGATTATTTGCATTAGGAAGGCTGATTTTTGTGTTTTGATTTTATAACCTGCTACTTTACTAAGTTGGTTTATTGTTGGAGTTGGTTTTTCTATGGAGTTTTAAAGGGTCTGTCTATCATCATCCAATCTGCCAAAAGTGACAGTTTTATTTCTTCTTTCCCTATTTGAATTCCTTCTATGTCTTTTTCTTGCCTAATTGTGCTAGCTTGGACTACCAGTATTATATTGAAAAGAAGTGGTAGAGTGGACAACCTTATCTTTTTCCAGAAAGGGAAGGCTTCTAGTTTTTCACCATTAAGAATGATGTTAGCTGTGGGTTTGTTGTATATTACTTTTATTATGTTAAGGTATGTTCCTTTTATCCCATGGATTCCGAGGACCTTCATAATAAATGGATGCTGAACTTTATTAAATGTTTTCTCAGCATCTATTGCTGTGATCATAATGGTTTTTATTTTTCTTATTGTTGATGTGTTGAATTATATTGATTGATTTTTACATGTTGAACCATCCTTAAATCCCATTGGGACATGTTGTATTATCCTTTTGATGCATTGTTGAATTCAGTTTGCTAGGATTTTAATGAGAATTTTTTGCATCTGTGTTCATAAGGGAGATTGACCTGTACATTTCCTTTTTTGTGTAGTCTGGTTTTGGTATTAGTGAAATGTTGCCTTCATAAAATATGTTTAGTAGTATTTCTTCTTTCTCAATATTTTGAAAGAATTTTTGTGTATAGGTACTAATTCATCTTTGAATATTTGGTAAAACTCATTGGTGAATCCATCCTGTCCCTGGACTTTTGGGGGAAGAGTTTTAGTACCTTTCAACTTCATTGCTTGTAATTAGTTTGTTTAGGTTTTCTATTTCCTTTTTACTCAATTTTGGATGATTATATAGTTCTAAGAACTTGTCCATTTCATCTAGATTGTTGAACTTCTTTGCATATAAATGTTTGTATAAACTCTGACCATCCTCTGAATTTCTGCTTTGTCTTTTAAATCTCTCCTCTTTCATTTATGATCCTGTTTTGAGGTTTTTTTTCCTTTTTTTCTTTGTGAGTCTGACTAGAGATTTTTCTATTTTGCTTATTTTTTCACAGAACAAATTTTTATTGTGCTTTTAGATTTTCTTTCTTTCTTTCTTTCTTTCTTTCTTTCTTTCTTTCTTTCTTTCTTTCTCTCTCTCTCTCTCTCTCTCTCTCTCTCTCTCTTTCTTTCTTTCTTTCTTTCTTTCTTCCTTTCTTTCTTTCTTTCTTTCTTTTCTTTCGACTAGATATCTCTGTGTTGCCCAGGGTAGTCCCAATCTGCGGACTCAAGCAATCCCCAGCCTCAGCCTCACAGGTCACTGAGATTACAGGCACGCACCACCACACCCAGCTATTTTTTGAGACTAGGTCTTGTCATCTTGCTCAGGGTAGTCTCTAACCCATGGACTCAAGTGTG
>PVHY01033567.1:0-11032 GCA_004024945.1 Uropsilus gracilis
TGTGTGTGTCTGTGTGTGTGTGTGTCTGTGTGTCTGTCTGTGTGTGTCTGTGTGTCTGTCTGTGTGTGTGTCTGTGTGTGTGTGTGTGTCTTGGGGGGCGGGTTCCCTCCAAGAGCTACAGGCCTGAACTCCCCTCCCCAGAAGTTCATGTCACTACTTAAACGTGTGTAGGTTGGGGTGGGGGAGGGGGTGGCTCAGCTTAAAATGATAAACTAATCAATGAAGCCTGGAGTGAAATCGGAGCCTCAGAGTCATTTTGAGGCTTAATGGGGAAATCTGATTCATTAGAAATCATGAGTATTTTTGCTCACGGTGATACTGGGATGTGGTGATACTGGGATGTGGTGATACTGGGATGTGGTGATACTGGGATGTGGTGGTGGGAGTCATCCTCACATTTTGGAAGCGCAGGCCTGGAGAGTCACGATGACTAACTTACTTTGAAATGGTTCAGCAAAAGCAAAACCCAAAAGCCTCCGTGGGGTGGGGGGCGGGGGGAGCCACGCTGACAAAGGCCAGGTGGCCGGAGTCCGGGCGCGAACATGTCCTTGGACTGTTTTTCACTGTAGAACTTTGAAGGGCCAGCAAAACAACACCTCCAGCCCACTCGTGGGAATTCTGCACGACCCCGCCCTCGCCGGCAGGAGCCCGGGGCAGCCGGGCTGGGGCGGCCCCCCCCCCACCGCAGGTGCGCCCCGGCGCGCGGCGGGAGGCGCTCAGGGCGACATTCCCCTGGGTGCCTTTCAAGGTGGGTATTTCCAGCGCATTCCCAGGCGCTTCCTCGGCCCGTCCCCCCACGGCGCTGAGCAGGCGCAGGTGAAAACCGCCCAGCCCGGCACCTGGGCGCCCCCCCACCCCCGCTCTGCTCAAGGAGGCTCCACGCAAGTTCAAAGCGGTGTCTGCCCCTCCCTCGCCGCCCATTCCCCATCCACAGGCGGGGCAGCCCAAGCGAGCCCCAACGGCTTCCTTCGCGCGGCCCCTCAGCCCCCGAGTCCAGCGGCAGCTCCCGGCGGCCGGGGTCATTCCATTCTCCCCAGCCGGCTCGGGCGTGGCGCTCACTCGGGCGTGGCGCTCACGGGCCGGCGCCTACGCCCGGACCAAGGCGCTGCATCGGGGGCCTTGGAAGACCTCATTCCACGGTGCAGCCCGGAGAGCGCTGGGTCACTGCTCTTTAACCCCGGGAAAGGGGGTGGGAGCTGACCGATGCCTGAACCCCACCCCCGGAGGATGGATTTATTGGTCCGGCTGCCTCCAGCCGCCACTCCAAGGAGGCAAGATGGAGAAGCTGCTGCCCTGGGTCACAAACAAGCTACCCCGGTCGCTGGGGCAGGGGTAGCCTGGGCACCCCCCCTCCTCGAGCCCCACCTCCTGCTGCTCCCCGGGCCCGCGGTCCACTCCCCGGTTCTGTCTGGTGCAGCGGCCCTGCCTCGTGGTCTCTCCTCGGGCCTCTCAGCAAATCTCCATCGTTACAGCAATGGAAGCAACACTTTTCCATCCAGCAGCACATCAGTGAAAAGTGTTTGGGCATGCCTCTCCATTTACATACGCTTAGGTGTAAGTCACAGCAGCCTCAGCGGGGAGCCCAGCCAGCCAGAACACAGGCTCACTCCCCGGAGAAGCAGGGAGAAAACTGACTTCCAAGAAGTCAGTTCACCCTACGGCCTCAGGCATGATGCTGACCCCTATCAAGCTTGTGGTCCTCGTCCCCCGCTTTGCCCTGCCCTAAGTCCCCTTCTTCCTGATTGCCCACGATCACGGCTCAGTTTATAGCAGGGCTGGTGTGTGTGTGCATAAGCGGAAGCCTCTCTGCAGAGGTGTGGGTCAGCAGACACTCGTGGGGGTTAAGGTTCCAAGGTCTTTCTCCAACTGCGGTTCCCCACTTCTCCATTCTTGTTCTTGGCCACTGTTAAAGTGGGGTGTGTGTGTGTGTGTGTGTGTCTGTCTGTCTGTCTGTCTGTCCTGAGGGGAGTATCTCACTGGAAATGCTTTCTCCACAAGTAGGTGGTCCATCCACCTCCTCTCCTTCCATCATTAAGCAGGACACCCTGTCCCCCCTTGCCCGCCCACCAAGACCAGACATGTGTCCATAGGGGGGCTGGCACCGTGGGAACAGCTACATTTTCTGTCCTGTATTCTAGTCACACTCATTAGTAAGGAATTTCTTCCAGGAGAAAACACATTTTGGACAGGAAGGACAAACCCGTGCACACCCGTGCACATCCACACAGCAACCATTCAAGGACGCAGCTTTTAGTCACCAATTTCTCGACAAGTAGCACGTGTGTTAACACAGGGACAACATAACAAAGCAGATGAATTCCAGCTGGGCTTCCCTCAGGCATTACAGGCCATGTCACCCCAGAAAGGAGAGGCCCTAAGACATGAGGGTGGTGAGGTAATGGGGTCACTCAGGCCTGTAAAAGAGATAAAGGGGAGTGCTTTTACGGGTGCATACCCCGCGGTGAATAAGGTAATGTGGGGTGTGTTTATTTGGGTAGAGAGTGGTTAATAAGGTCATGAGGAAATAATGTACTGAACTCTGCCATCGGTAAGGTCATGCAGAAGAAACTCTCTAGAGGTCCTCACGATGGCCAGTATTATTAATAATAATGGCTAATATTTATTGAACCCTGATTCATGCCACGGAAAACTGTACACAGTCTGAATCTTTTAATATGCTAGAGACCCCGCTAAGTTTATCACCATCCCCTGACAAGCGAAGACAGAGAGGGAAAGTGACCTATCACCCAGCTGGCAAAGGGTGGCCTTGAGGTGGCTCATAACGCGAGGAGAGGAGACATTTATTAGGCTAAGTCCTGTTCAGCATGATCTGGTGACTGGTTGAAGGAGGAGGGGAAGGAAAGACTCAGGTCTGGCCTGCTACTCGGGCTACTGGCTGGATTTATAGGCCTGTAAATCCACACGGGGGCCCTGCCTATTGATCTTTTCTCTTTTGAAAGTTGTCATGGATCATCCACACTTGAAGTTCAGCCCTCTCTGTCTCAGGCACGGTCGGGCCCACACGGAAGGCATCTCAGGGACCTCTTTCTGAGGGCTGCCGGGACTTGTATGTGAGACAGGACTGGTGAATTTGGGGCTTGTTGGCAATCGTGAGGGCCTAAGGCCGGAGGGTGGATGACACGCATCTTA
The DNA here is from genome assembly GCA_004024945.1 of Uropsilus gracilis. Taxonomy (NCBI): domain Eukaryota; kingdom Metazoa; phylum Chordata; class Mammalia; order Eulipotyphla; family Talpidae; genus Uropsilus; species Uropsilus gracilis. Next base: position 3,151 of record PVHY01033567.1, read on the forward strand.
GGACATTGCAGCTTGCAAAGCAGTCCCCACACAGCAGCCCCCACACAGCAGCACCCCAGTTCATCTCAACAGCTCTGGAAACAACACTGTTTACAAGTGAGGAAACTGAGGCTCCAATGGGACCACAGCCAGTAACTTGAGGTAGCTTGACCCCCCTGCCCCCATGTGTCTGACCCCAAATCCTGTGCTGATTGGGTCCCAGTCCCAGTGACAACCGGATCATCACAGCAGAATGCACTTAGTTGGCACCACTGTGTGCTCTGTGCTGAATGGGGCATGGTGGGGAGGGGTGGGCAAGCAAGGCAGAGGGGGAGGCTGTAATCTCATGGGGAGGCCACATGCACTTGGGTGCAGGAACAGAGGACACCAGCAGCTGACACTCATGTTGCTGGAGACGGGGAGACACAGGGCAGGATGGCGTGAAGAGTCCACAAGACCTCACAGCAGCGTGCACTGAGGTGCACTTTGTGCCCTGAGAGAAAAGAGAGAGGTCATGTGGGGACACTGATGTCACCCAAAACGTGGAAACCCGGGGGCCCAGGGGAAAGGAGCCAGCCTGAGGCCCCAGCGATGGTTCTTGGCCCATGGGCTGTGATGTGCAAACACCTGCCACTGAGAGGAGCCCTGGCCCTGGGGGCTGCCCCCCACAAGGGAGCCTGAGGGGCCCACTGCTGGCTCTCTGGTGACTTTCTGCTGTGTAGGCGCCAAGTGAGTTCTACTCGGTGTCTTGCTAGGTCTCCCTGGCGCCTGCCCCTGGGCCTCTCAAATACCTCGTGTTTATGTGGGTGCTCTCCTGAGCCGCACCTACACATAAAACCCAACCAAGCAGCGTCTGGGATTCCCATGGCGTTGGCGAGGAGAGAACAATCTCACTGGGTTCTCAGTGGGGTAAACCCAGGGGAAGAGAGACAGAGAGCTGCCCCCTCACCGGCAGTCAGTACATGGCACAGGCAGTGCGTACAGGCCGGGCTGGTGGATCTGCAACCTGAGTTCAGGCCCTGCGGCAACCGCCCGCCGCCATGTTACCTTGGCAGGACTCTGGCTTTCTAACTTGAAGATGCAGCATCACCCACTTCCCAGAGACTGGTAGGGGAAGTCCCTGAAACGCACAGGGCAGCTGCTATTGGTGTATGCACAGGGGCCCATGTCCTTCTCCGTGCCAGGCGCTGCTCCATGCACAGTAACTCACTGAATGCTCCCAACAGCCCCGTAGGATGGTACTGTAATCATCAACTTCATCTGGGTCGGGAAGCAGAGTAGGTGACTGATTGTTTTCTTGTGGTTACCAGGCAGTGAGACAACATCCCACCTGGCTCCGGAGCCTGTGGGCCTCACCTGGAGGCGATCCACAGCGCCCTGCCATCTCTGCAAGGAGTCAGCCCATCAGGCACAGCCAGGTATGGCTGCACCTGGTCGGGGGCCACAGCGAGGTGACGGGTCCCTGCCTGCAGGGTCTCCCTGCCTCCCAGGGAGACAGCGCCTAAGAAACTCATAACAGGAGACCTAACTCAGGGTGAAGGGATGGGGACAGGTCATGTCCCCAGGACACAGACTGGCTGGATTTGGTTTATTTTCTTTGCCCGGGGCACCACAGACTCAAGCAATCCCCAGCCTCAGCTTCCCAGGTAGCTGGGATTACAGGCGTGTACCACCATGCCCAGCTATTTTTTTGGAACTAGGTCTCTCTGTGTTGCCCCAGGCAGGACTCGAACTGCAATCCCCAGACCCCACCGTGACTCCATAACTGTCACTTACAAGCATGTACCACCGTGCCTGGCCTTGGATTTGGTTTCTGTTTGCCTCACAGGACAGGTCAGCCAGGTGGGTGGCTCATCCATCCATCCATCCATCCATCCATCCATCCATCCATCCATCCATCCATCCATTCATTTAATTATTTATGAATACACACTCTCATTCAGCTCCAGCCTCTCAGGAATGGGTGCTCTGGCCTGAACTAGTTCTCACACATGATTTTGAAAAGCCAGAGAGGTGGCAATGGAGAGGTGGCAATGGCCATCGGGTTGCTGAGAATAAGACCACAAGGACAACTGAAAGGGTAGTAATTGTGACTTAAGAGGGAAAAGGAACTTCAAGGCTAAATACTTTTGGAAAACAAGATTAAACAAATGAAAACAAGGGTTACCTCCCGCAGGGCCTCTCTATGTGGTTAATATGCTAATGAGATGTTAATATGCTAATGAGCACCATCAGCACCAAGTGACTGGAAGTAGCAGGGGGTACTTTCCAAACTGATTTGACCCCAGAAGCCCTTCTCAGCAGGGATGCAGGACGTTAAGAAGTTCTGTAGGAACATTTTGCAACATCCTCCCCCCCACCCCAAAAGGTGAGCTGACAGACAGCGGAAGTAAGGCTGAGATTCCAGGAAGACTCAGGCTCTGAGCTGCATTTTGGCAAATCCGGGTTAGGTCCCGGTCAGATAGAGGAGGGCTGGGAAAGAGTCTGCCAACTGGGAAAGGGGTCCTAAGGTCCTTTCATCTTTATAGGAAGGCTGTAGGAGGAGAGTGTCTCCCACACACCCATGTGGGCAGGGAAGGAGGAGAGCCAGGCAGTTGGGTGCATGAGGGCAGAGAGCCCAGCCCATGGCTTCCCTGCAGAGAGAAGGAGTCCCCATGTTTGGATGATTTGGGGGAAGGACTTGCCTTCCATTTTCCTGAAGTGACCCCTGAGAAACGTTGGTGTTAACTCTGGTGGCGTGGCCTGCAAGGATGGAAATGCAGGGGGATTTCCAGGAGGGGGCTGCCCTGGGCTTGGTGGAGCCAATGGAATGGCCTCCAGCAAGGCCACTTGTTTCTGGGTGGTGGGCAGGGTGTTCAAGGCCAGCGGGGTGCACTGGAGGGGCAGTAAGAGGAAGAGAGTGGAGGCTGGAAGGTGACCAGGAAAGAGATGACCAGGCCACATTATGTGCCCTTGTAATGGAGTGACCAGTGGCAGCCACCAGGCAGGCAGTGAGACGCTCCAGGGAATGGTGGGGATTGATCGTTGAAGTCGGGAAATTTCCATCAGACGCACCAGACAAGATGGGTGTTTTATGTGCTGACTGGAGGCCTGAGGCCCCAGTCTGGCCTGTGCTTCTCCCCAACTCGAGGACCTTAGCCTCCAGGGAGTTAACATCTCTGCAAATGAAGACCACAGACCACATTTTATAGCTGCCAGATTGACAGAGATGAAGCCACTTGATCCAGGTGTCAGGGACCATGAGAGCAGAGATGACCGTGAAAATGGCTATAACCTCCCTGGAACACAGTTTGCCATCAACTTGCAAAGCAGAACTTTCTCCCAGCTGCCACCCACAGTTCCACGGCAGGGCAGGTATCCCTAGGAGCTACTCTTCGTGTGTAGACAAGTTGCGGTGCACCCAGACAGAGCAGCTGTGGAGTCACTCCAAGAGGAGGCAAGAAGTCAACGAAACAGAAGCAGAGCAGGAGAGGGAAGTCATGCAAACAAAAGTTAGGTCTTTGAAAGGATCAATAAAATCAACAGGTCTTTGTTTGTTTGTTTGTTTGTTTGAGACTAAGTCTAGCTATGTTGCTAGGGGTAGCCTGATCCCACAGACTCAAGCGATTCCCAGCCTCAGCCTCCCAGGTAACTGGGATTACAGGCACCTACCACTGCGCCCGACTGCTTTTTTGAGACCAGGTCTTGCTATGTTGTCCAGGGTAGTCTCAAAGCCACGAACACAAGCAATCCCAGGCCTCATGCCTCCCAATGCTTGGATTACAGATGCATGCCACCATACCCCAGCTTGACAGATTTTAAGCTAGACTAACCAAAACTATTTAAGTACCTGCTCTGAGAGGACCTGAGAGTTTCACATTCAAAGTGACAATAAAATCCCTCATAGGGAAGTTAACAAGAACAGAAAAGATACAGTGATGTTCAAGGTTGATAATGGCCCTGGCAATTAAAATGTTGCCCCCAGGCTGGGCACGATGGCGCATGCCTGTAAGCGGCAGCCTAGGAAACCTTGGCTGGGGCCAGGAATCACGGTTTGAATCCTGCCAGGGGCATGTAGCGAGACTTAGTCCTAAAAAAATAGCTGGGCATGGTGGTACGCGCCTGTAATCCCAGCTATTTGGGAAGCTGAGGCTGGGGATTGCTTGAGTCTGTGGTACCCTGGGCAACATGAGCCTGTGATTCCACAGGCAAAAATAGGGCGATCTAGCCTCAAAAAAAAAAAAAATTAAAAAATAAATAAAATGTTGCCCTGAACTTTTTAGGTCTAAGTGAGGAAATAAGTAACTTCCAAACCCACACACGTGTGCACACACACACATGCACATGTGTGCACATACACAGAGAAAATGAAGACCTTCCACTAATATCCAGTAGCATATGAAAACTAGAAATATAATGCAAATAGAGGAACATCAAATACAGACACTACATGTAGTATAACTTCCTATTTATAATGTTTAAAAGTAAGCAAAGTTAAAATATAGTGCTTAGGCATCGTTCACTGGGAAACAGTTATTTTAATGGCGTAGAATAAAGATGCAAAATTGAGAATGTGGTCAAGTCTGGAGGGAGGAAGGGAGTGCATCATGTTCGGGTTGTTCCTATTCTCATCCTGTTACCGTCTAGATATCTCCTGTAAGTCAAGTACCACAAAATCAAAAACACTTTTGTCAAAGGCTGGGTGGCATGTGCCTTTAACCCCAGCCTAAGAAGGGAGACCGAGACTAAGAATTGCTTGAGTCTGTGTTCAAGACCTGCCTCGGGGAACATAGTGAGACCTAGCCTCAAAAACCGAAACAAACAAAAAAACCCACCACTTTTGTCAGTAAAAGTGTAAAAAAATATTGAGTAAGAATGAAATGCAGTGTGTGGCTCCTCTGTGCCTCATCTTTTGGATTCTGGGTCTCCGGAAGCCTGGCCTGAGTAGGGGGTGGGCAAACAGTGTGGCCTGTTCAGGTTCCAGAAGGTAGGCTGGAAAGAGGAGACAGGAGGGCAGGTAGATTGGAGCACCTCAGGCCTGGCTACCTGCTTGGTCTGGGGAAGCAAAGTAAGTGCCTGGGTTTGGGGCCCAGGTCTTATCCCAAATTGCTAGGGAGAAATCTGACTACAACTTGACTTTGGTGCCTCGATTTCCCCATCACGTGGTCAGGCAGCAGCCAGGATCCCTGTAAGGCTGGGTAGCCAGCACCCTATCATCATCAGCCTCCACACCACTTTAGGCAACCACCTCCACTGGTGCCACTTAGAAGCCCCTCTGCCTCCAGGTTGAAGGTGATGACGACTGTCCCCAGGTCAGCCTGCCTCTGATCCAGCATCCAGCCACTGCCCTCCCCCACCCCCACCACACACACTCACTGCCCTTAGCAGGCTGACACGGCCAGTGTCCAAATCATTAACTAGGGTCACTAAACCCAGACAGGTCAGTCTTTGGAACCCAGGAAAAGCGCCAACAGTCACATCTGATTCCTTCTTCCTCCCAAAGAACAGGAGGCCTGTGTGAGGGTCGAACAGGACACAAGTACCTGGGTGGGCCAGAGGCCACATGGCCAGGGTTCACCGAGTGACAGGTTCAGGTGCTACGTGCCCGTTGCCCACTTGTTTCTTCATTCAGACTAATTAATTGGGACAAACTACCATAAAGCATGTGACTTTCCCTGTGAGTGGCCTCTTCCCCCTTGGGAGGAATTCAGAGTTTTCTGTCGCTAAGAAGCCTGGCCTGGCCCATGATCTATGCTACACTGGAGCGGCCTCAGCACGTCCTTCGTTCATTCACTATTTATTTACCTTTAACTCCGTCCCTGTGTATTGTTTCACTTCATCTCCACAGCTGCCCAGAGCAGAGTCCTCACCCCATTTTGCAGATGAACAAATTGAGATCCAGAGATTCCTAAGAAATTCCCCAGGGCACCAGCTCTCTGAGGGGCACCCGTAGGCAGTCTGACCCCGCTTTCTGGAACATTGTTCACCTGCCTGCCCAGAGCTGGAACCAGCTAGGTGGACTTGAACTAGCTTGTGAAGGAGGCTGGCTCCTCATACTACAGGGCTCTCTGACAGCCGGGTGGTGTGTGAGGCCCCGAGCCTTTGAACACAGAGAAAGCACAACTCCTCCCTCAAAGGCTGGCTCCTGCTTAAGTGGATGAGACAGCTGCAGTACCCGGAGAATTGACTGGGGGCGAGCGCCAGTAGGTCTTCTGGGGAAGGCCTCACACAGGCTATGGGCACCAGTTGGGACTGGAAGACCAGCCATGACCGGCAGGTGACCCTCTACAGTGTCCGGTCTGAAGAGGACCCACTGTGTGCCCTGTGCTTTGCTGTGTGGGGGGGAGGCACTGATGACAGAGGCCTGGCCCTGCCCACAGAGGGCTCCCAGTCTAGTCTGTGGAGCCCAATGTGCCCGGAAGAGCCTGAACTGGAGGCAGCTACGGAAGAGCAGCAGCACGGAGGCAAATCACGAAGCTGTGCTTTGAAGAAAAGACAGGAGGTCCAGGATCTCAGTCCCAGGAAAGGTGGGGCAAGTGCAGAGGCCTGAATTTGCCAGGGAGCAGAACAATGCAGACAAGCCAGGCACGGGGGCGCGAACCTTTAATTGTAGCCTATGTGAGGCGGAGCTTAGGAATCACTTGCATCCTCGGGTTCGAGACCCACTCGGGGCAACATAGAGAGACCCGATCTCAAAAAAATAGCTGGGCGTGGTGGTGCATGCCTGCAATACCAGCTACGTGGGAGGCTGAGGCTGGGGATCGCTTGAGTCCATGGTACCCCAGGCAACGTGAGTCTGCGGTTCCACGGGCAAAAATAGCAAGACCTAGTCTCAAAAAAGAACAACGCAGACAAGACCAGTGACAGCGAAGTGGGTGGCCACGGGCCCTGCGCCTGGTCTCAGGAGTGCTGTGCCCTTTACTCCTCACAGCAGCCTTCATTCTGCAGAGCAAACTAAGGCTTGGAGGTTGTGGTCCCCTAGATCTCAAAGGCAGAACCACCTTGGCCCAGGTCTGCTGTCCTGTGAAGCCCACACTCTTGGCTATGCAGGTTGTAGGCTGAGACCCTGGGGGGAGGGAGGAAGTAAGGGTGGAGAGTTGGGAAGGGGCTGGATGGCAGGGCCTCCCACCACGCCCAGGAGTGTGGCACAAGTCAGGCAGACTCGGCACTTCCAACTGGATAGTTCAAAACATGGCAGAGCCGGGCGTGGTGGAGTGCACCTGTTGTCCAAGCGCTGGGAGACAAGAAGCCTGGGATCACTCGAGTTCACGCGTTTCGAGACTACCTCGGGCAACACAGTGAGACCTGGTCTTGAAAAAGCAGCCAGGCGCGGTGTCAGGTGCCTGTAATCCAGCACCTGTAATACCTGGGAGGCTGAGGCTGGGGATTGCTTGAGTCCGCAGAAGCCCGGGCAACCTGAGTCTGTGGTCCCCGGGCAACATAACAAGACCTAGTCTCAAAAAAACAAAAAACAAAAACCAAAAAACCTTGACAGAACCAGCCAAGCTCCAAGACAGACCCTCTGGAGACGTGGCTAGGCAGGCAAGGGCCCTGAGTAAGAGGAGTGGCCCTGAGTAAGAGGCAACAGACGCTGAGAGAGGCTGAGGTGGAGGAAGTCGGTCTGTCGTGAGGGGTTGTGGTGACGCCAAGGCGACAAAGCAGGGTCGGTACGACCCCTTCCCTGGGCGAGTGCCAGCTGGGACATTCGGGGCCCCAGGTGAGTCAGTGGACACGCATCCACCCTGCCCCGATATTTAAAAGCTTCGTGTCAGTCTGACAAAGTGTGAACTATGACACTCACGGTTTAGTGAGGGCTACACTGGAGCTCGCACACTGCCCCGCCTGCACCCTGTACTGGGGCAGCACCTTTCGTTCATCCATCCACCCATCCACCCATCCATCCACCCACCCATCCACCCACCCA
>PVHY01033569.1:0-11019 GCA_004024945.1 Uropsilus gracilis
GAAGGAAGGAAGGAAGGAAGGAAGGAAGGAAGGAAGGAAGGAAGGAAGGAAGGAAGGAAGGAAATTTGACTGCAGAATTGAAGCTCCATGGGTAGGAGGGAAGGTCAGGGGTAGGGACCAAAGTGGGGAGTGGTCCAAATTCGTACAATAGAAAGTTATGAGTATTTTAGTGAAAAGGTGTGAAGATACACCACAAAACTGTAACAGTGCTGCAAACCAATAAGTTCTTAATAAAAATAATACCACATAATAAGAGAGGAAAAATAAAGGAGTTTAACTAAGTTCATGTTTTTGGCTAGGATCATAGTCAAATCTTAATTATTTCTCTCCTAAATTATTTCTCTCCTAATATATAGAGACTACTCCACTTCAACCCACCTACCACTGAAAATAACACTTTTTGTAAGAATTTTCTGTACATCAAAATCAACTCCCTGGACTTGCTCTCAAACTAGCAGGAATTTTCAAATAATGGCAAGGACCTACATTACACCTGAAAAATAACTGATGGGAGCAATAACAGAGAATTTTATGATATTCCGTTTCCATGTGATATTATCTCTGAATTTACTCCTCCTCTATTGCCTAAACATTTTTGTGTTCTAGGTACTGCGCTAAAATCTCAGTGTATAGAAATCTATGCAACAAAATTCTATTCCAAAGAAAAAGAAAAATTCCAAAACAAAAAATATAGGAAATATACAGTGATGCTGAGTGTTACACTGTCCTTAGCATAGAACTATTCCTGCTACAAGTATTTAAAAAAATAAGATGAAAAATGAACAGCTTCAATAAGCTATCACTTTATTTTATGGCACTTAACATCATGTTACTAAAACATTAGAATTACTGTAAATATATATCCCCAATAGGAAACTCCCTCATGAAAATCAGGCATGTTCTAGTTTAATACTATCTGTAAAGGTAATCTATACTATAAAGATTTTATCAAATCAAGTATTTAACTAAGTTTGATTAAAGAGATTAACATTAACAAGTAGAAAACTGATCTCACTTAAACTACATAGTGAGTCTCAGATATTCATTTAACTACTCATCATGAATATTTTCTTATATGTGCTGTTTCAAAACATAAGCAGGTATAAAACTCAAAACAAAAACAAACATGTATTATATCACAATGGTTCCTGAACCTGTCCTCTTCTTACCATGCTGGCAATATACTGGATTTGGATAATTCCAGCAGTATGAGACAATCATAACTTCACTCCCAACCTATCATCTCCTGAGCCTCTTTAGAAAATGTAGTTCAGTTCTGCTTCTAAATCTTTCCAAATATAAACAGAGAAAATTCTCTGGAAAATGTATTTTCTTCTTTCAGAATTGCCAACACAGAACAACAGCAACTTAACTATGAACCTGAAGAATGTTCATTCTTTCTCACAGCCTAAATGTCTGAACCAAGAGAACAAAGCTGTTTTCCAAATAAGGAAATAAAATTAATAGGCAACAAGGAGAATAGAGAGATATTCCAAAAAAATATTCTTTTTTCACCCTATAAAGTAAAAAGAAATTAAAGTCTTTCTCAAGTGCCAAAACAATGCAGATATGGAGCAACAGTAGAGGAGTCTGATGTAAATCTAGTTAATTCTGTTAATTCTGTTATAGAATAAAAACTGTTAATTCTGTCTATAGAATAAAAATTCCTAGAAACAGTTGAAAAAAAAATTTACTGCTGAAATCAACCTAAAACTGTGACAAATAATCCTGGCAATATGAAATCTCATTCCAACACTAGTCTTTGCTGCCATTTGTTTTAGGAGGCTACAAGTCACCTGGGAAGAGCACCTCCACAGAGCAGAATTAGACTCCAGTGACATCTTTACTGCCCTTAACAGGAGTTCAAGGATAGTTTATCTTTCCCTCTTTCTCTAGGCTCTGCTTTATTTATAATGCATCTCAGTAATTTGAGTATCTTCATTTTTAAGCAAAACAATTATGTGAGAGTCGGGCACAGTGATGCACAATGGGATTACAGGTGTAATCCCAGCTACCTGGGAGAGTGAGGCTAGGAATCACTTGAGTCTGGAGGTTTGAGACAACCCTGAGCAACATATTGAGGTCTAGTCTCAAAAAAAAAAAAAAAAAAAAAAAAAAAAAAAAAAAAAAAAAAATGGGGAAGAGACTGATAAAAAAGTTGTTGTTGGCATTACATTGCTTCATTAGATTAGGATAACGTACATGTAATTTACTATTTTTCAGTTTCTTTGTTGATTATTTCCTAGAAAAAGGAAAAAATTTACTTAATTATTTTAATATTGGTAAATTATGTGTATAAAAGAATCTGATTTTTAAGATATAGTCATATTAACAAATGGTAGAAGGAAAGAACAATAACTAAACTAACAAACTATTAACATAAAACTATTTGAATCATATATGGGTAGAAAGGTACTACTGATTTAAAAGACTGATTCTGGGAATACCACATAAAGTATTTTTCTGGAGTCTGAAAGGGGATAATGAAAGCTAACACTAGAAAGGAATATTGGAGAACTATTTCATAAGTTGACAAAATTTTACAAAAAACATTACTTTTTAATATTTATTATGATAATGACAAGGTCATGCACTTAATCCAAAAACTTCTCATTTTTTTAAATTCTCATAAAATATTTGCACCTAAATAAAAATGACAAATGAAAGTCTATAGAGGTAATAAGATACGAAAAATAAAGATAACTTCATATAAATGAACATTTGTAAGATAAATGCCCTAAATTTAGAAATACTTCTAAGAGCACTTAGTGATATAAACACAAAGTCAACAATCTGATTAAATGCAATTCCAAATCCCCAAAAGTTCTCTAAATTAGTTCATTCAACAAATATTTACCAATCATCTGCCAAGTGTCACACAATGAGTTAGGCACTAAAACTAGAGAAGCTAAAACATTATCTTTTCTCTCTCAGAGTTCATAGAGACGTCAGAAGGTATTACATAGCAATATACATATTATATATATATATATAAAATCTAATTTTATTTTAGAGCTAAAATGAAGGACCATCTCCTATATGAATGTTTTCCTGATTTTCTCCATGGTAGATCACTTCTTTTACATATTACTTAGATAATCCATTCCTAGACTGTATCAAACAAGATTCTTCTACTAAACCGTTGCTCAAGATCCCAACAATCACCTGATAAATTAGTAATGACTTTAGATCCTAGTCAAGTCAGTATATTTGTTTTCAATATTTCTAAAATTGTCACTCATGAAACTGTTAGTATCTTCCTCTTTGTACTATCTGCTAAAAACTTATAGTAAATTTGTAGTAAATGAGTAAGACTTAAGTAAACCTACTACTGTCTCTTTGCCATCATCTCATTTTCCTCTTTATTCTTTTCTCATTTTAATTAGAATGAATTGTGTAAAGCTTCTTAAATCCTCCTAAAAGAAAGTAACCAAAAAAATGAAAAGAAGTAAACATTACCTTTATATCAAAATTACAATCAAGTCTTCTAATTAACACGATGAAAGTACCAGATGAATTGTCTTTCAGTGGTGGAGGCACTATGGGTTCACAGGCATTCTCTGGTTTTGAGTTAATCAAGAAACCCTGAAAAATAATTGGGAACAAGTCTTTTCTCTGTTCCATTCAATAAATCAATCCAGCTTCTACAAACATCTCGTGTTTGTTTCACGGCTTTTTTTGCATTCAAATACATAAATTATCTGGCAATTACAACAATTTCTAACATTTCTAATTCTAATTGCTAATAATTCCAGAACTCCTAAAGTAGGTTATGGTTTCATAAGCATTTAGTTTTTAAATGTTCCACAGTTTTTATTAAAGGCATTTTTTTATCACCCTTAAAAAAAAAAAAAAAACCACTGGGAAGAGAACAACGGGCCAAACAACCAACAACTGAACATCAACTTAACCAAGCAACAAATTGCAGAAAAATGGGAGATGGAGTGACTGGAGGGGGGATACAGAGGGGGGATATGGAGGGAGGAGGAGGGATCAATTAATGCACAATTGTGACAAATCAATAAAATGAATTTTTAAAAAAACACTGTTAGAACATTGGTATATTTTTCCAGCAATGACTCACATTTATAAACCAAGCAAATACTTTTTAAAGTAACTTCTATCTCTTTCATCTCTTTCATATAATCAAACAATGAAAATGCATAGGATTTCAAGAAATTTATTCCACAGAAATACTAGTCTAAGTATATTAAGATATATGTGCCCTTCTTAAAAGCAAAAATTGAATATAATGTTTATCAATAAGGCAGTCATTTAACAATTATAATATATTCACACAAAAGATAATGGGGCCATTTAGAAAATGAAAATCTACACACTAAATTAAAAAGGTGTCCCCAAGATAACTAGAAATTTGCAAAGAATATCACAATCTTTGAAGAAGTAGCAGCTGTCACGCATGTTAACCAAAAGATGGTATGGTACTTTCTGGTCATCCTGTGATTACCTAATGTTAGTATCTCTGTTCAGGCATGGTTATGCAGAGCTATATGACAACCTGTGAAACTGTCATCATGCAAACAAATCCCATGTAATAGCTGGCAACAAGGCCAGCTACCAGGTGCTATCAGAATTGTGCCATTTTGTTTTGAAACAGCTTTAGTGTAATAAAATTCACACACACAAAATTTATGTAAAGTGTACAACTTGATAAATTTGGACATGTATGCATCCTTGAAACCAGCACACGATAAAAATAGTGAATATAACTATCACCCCCAAAGATCCCCAAGGTCTCTTTACAATTACTTCCTATCCCACATATCTATACACATCCTGAAGCAACTAATTTGATTTTTGTTAACACAGAATTTTTGCTACCATCGAATAGCTTCAATTTTCAAGAGTTTCATAATCTGAATAATATAGTCTGTATTCTACTATTTTGGGCTTCTTAAAATAAGCATAGTAACTTTTTTACTTAAACACACACTCTTTTTGTGTGCATAAGTAGGAAGTTTGGCTGAATAGCATCTCATTGAATGGATATACCGCTATTTCTTTACCTATTCATCTGTTGGTGGACATTTTCGTTATTCTCTAGATTGCAGCTACAACAAATACATTTTCTATAAACATTCTTGTATTTAAAAAAAAAGAAAACAGAAAGCTGCTTTCCCAGAAATGTAAGATGGTTTGATATCAGAAAATGTACTAATATAAAATATTATGCTGGATTAAAACAGAAAAACCAAACAGCTATATTAACAGCTACAGAATACCAAATTAATACATAAAAAGATTATCAAATAGAAAAGAGCTAAATAAATGAGTTCCAACTAGTTTCAAGTCCCAGTTCACTGGCGGGAGAAACTCCCTGGAGGAGCTCTGGTCAAAGGCTAGTGTGCTCATATGACCTTTGGTGGTGGGAATGCTTATGGGAGCATATCTGGGAAACTGGTGACGCCACAGTTGGTAAGGACATGGAAAGCTACATCTTCACACCACTCCCAGAGAAGAGCAAAAGTTCATCATGCTGAACAAGATAGGACTCCATATCATGCTCAGTAGCAAAGAAAGACTTGGGAGATACTCAGAAATTACTTGAGAAAGTAACAAAGGGAGGCAGATATTGCAGTCTCACAGAAGTTGTAGCAGAAGCAGGGGTGGGGCAACAACGGCTATTTCTGGTGGCCATAACCACAAGGTGGCACACTCGTGCCTGTCACACTCAAGCATAGCACGTTGTGGCCATAACCACAAGGTGGCACACGCCTGCCTGCCAAGCAGTTTTGTCCCAGAGCACAAGCTCCAGACCAAGCCTCCCTTATGTTGAGGAACTGAAGCTTCCTAGCTCATAAACAGAAGCAGAAATAGGCTAGGTTTTTGTGGGGAGTGAAACTGTGTGGGGAGTGAAGATAATCTTTAGTACAGAACACAGTCTGCCGTGGAATGAAAGAAATGAAGGTAGAGGAGACAAACTTTACTCCTCAAATTGAACCATAGTGTTAAAGACCCAGATACCTCTCCTGTCCCCACCTCACACCAAGCTAGCCCAAGAGAACAAACAAAACTAAATCCACCAATAAGCCAACCACATAAACAAACACAACAAAAATTAACAAAAAAGGCAACAAACATGCCAAGAAGCAAGGAACATCTGAATACAAGATAGAAAACAGAAGTTCAATATTTACTTTAAACACAAATGAACTAAATTATTAAAAGCAAAAATTAAAAACAAGAGGGGGAATAAAAGACCAAATAATACACAGTCTACAAGACTCACGCTTACATGAAACTGTAGCTCAAATACAGTTAAGAAAGCTGAAATATTCATAAGTATTTGAAGATGTGATAACATAGCTCTGACAGTCAATGATTTAAGGAAATAAAAAAATATCTTCAGAAAAATGGAAACGGAAATAGCTCTACTGTTTTCTAAAGATATTATATATCAAAAAAGTGATAAGAATGTACATATACATTTTTTAATCTCAATCTAGATGTATACCTTAAGGAATTAGAGAAGACAAACTATGTTCAAAGTTACTAGAAGGAAATAACAAGGATCAATATAGAAGTAAAGATTAAAAAGACAATGAAAATATCAAAGTTGTAAGATTTTTGCAAAGATAAACCAAGTTGACAAATCTCAAATGAAAGACAATAGAAGACAGAATTAGAAATAAAAGTAGAAACAAGAGTACTGGTAACAGAAATATTAATGATACAATGAACTTATTAAAATTTACAAACTTGAAGAAATGAATACTTTCTAAGAAATACATAACTACCAAACCTGAATCACACAAAAATAGGAAATCTGAATTAATAGCAAGAAGATTTAATGAGTAAAAATCCATACAAACAAAACACACAAAGTTCAGAATCAGACAGCTTCAATGGTAAATGCTACCACTTTAAGAATACTAATTCTAATCTGGGCCAGGAATGGGAGGTCAAGCCTGTAAGCTTCAGGCTATCTAGGGGTGGTGGTTCAAGTTCCAACTGGGGCCCCTAGCGAGACCTAGTTCCAAAAAAATAGCTGGGTGTGGTGGCATGTGCCTGTAATCCCAGCTACCTGGGAAGCTGAGGCTGGGGATTGCTTGAGTCTGTGGTACCCTGGGCAACGAGAGCCTGTGGTTCCATGGTCAAAACATAGCAAGACCTAGTCTCAAAAAAAAAAAAAAAAATACTAATGCTAATCAAACTATACCAAAAATACAAGAATACTTCTGAAATTTTGCAAGGCAAGCATTACCATACCAAAACCAAAGATACCTCAAGAAAATAAAAGTATAAGCAAATATTCCTGATGAATATAAATACAAAAATCATCAACAAAATATTAGCAAACAAAATTAAGTGACACCAATGAGATACCACCTTACACCAGTAAGAATGGCTCTTATCAAAAACAAACGGGCAACAACAAAGGCTGATATGGATGTGAAGAAAAAGGAACACTCTTACACTGCTGGTAAGAATGCAAATTGGTCCAGTCACTATGGAAAGCCGTGTGGAGGACCCTCAACTTCTGAAAATGGAATTACCATTCCATCCAGTAATTCCACTTCTGGGAATATACCTAAAGGACACCAAAACACTAATTCAAAAGGACACCTGTACACATATGTTTATTGCAGCACTATTTACACTAGCCAGGATATGCAAACAACCCAAATACCTAAAACAGACAAATGGATGAGGAAGTTGTGATATATTTACACAATGTAATATTATTCAGCAATCAAAAAAGACAAACGTGATACATTTGTGGCAAAATGGTTAAAGCTAGAAGGAATCATGAGAGAAGAAATAAGTCAGAAAGGAAAGAGAAATAACAGATGATCACACTTACATAAGGGACATGGGGGGTGGGGGGGAACAAACAAAGGATAAGAAAAAGTTAAAAACTGAAATTGACAGCAGAACTAACGCATAAAGCAATGGAGAGGGAGACAGGGGAAGTCAGGGGAGGGATGGGCCTGGAAGATAGGGATGGCAGCTCATGGATGACAGGGTGGTGGGGGAACCTCCAGGTATACAACAATGTAATAATATATGTGATGTGTGTGTGTCTGTGCCTATGTGTGTGCAATCAGTTAAAAAAATGGGGGGGGGGGAATGAGTGATACATAAAAAAGGATCATACACATAATCAAAAGGCATTTATTCGCAGATACTAAGAATGCCTCATATATGTAGATTTATATGATATACAACAATAACAAAATGAAGGGTATTTTTGGAGGGTACAAACTAATAAGTAACAAAAACATAAGTCCTGAAGAGTTAATGCACAATACAGTAATTATAATAAACAATACTGCATTATGAACCTCATAGTTTCTTAGAAACAGAACACTGTTTCCATCACTAAAAAGAAAGGAAAGTTATAAAGTTTTATAGAGGTGTTAGTTATGCTATGGCGGTAATCCTACTACTATGTATTAATGTATCAAATGTATAGTTTGTATGTCTTGAACTTATATAGTTATTATATGTCAATTTTAAAAAACGAAAGATAAAAATCATGTCAGTAGACACAGAAAGATCACTTGGCAAACTGACTGTGAAATTCTCAACAAATTGGAAATTTGAGAAAAAAATAAAGGCTACATTTGACCAAACTCACAGTTAAAATCATACTAAATAAAGGAAAGTTGAAAGTCATTCTTCCCTAAAATCAGGAATGAGATAAGGAAACTCAAGCTCACAACTTTCACTCAACATACTAATAGAAGTCCTACTAAGAGCAAGAAAAAGTTAAAAGTATCCAAATCAGAAAGGAATATGTAAAACTGCCTATTTGCAGACCTTAGAACATACAGAAAATGTTATGACACAAGATAAATCCTAATCATTAAACTAAAAAACCATTAGAACAAATAAACGCTTCAGGATATACCCAAAACTAAGTATCTAAAAGAGAAATTAAGTAAACAGCCCCATATATAATAGCATCAAAAAAAAAAAAAATAAAATATCTTGGAGTAAATGAATCAAGTAAAAGATCTGTAACTGAATACTTAAAAACACCAATGAGCAAAAAGACACAAATGAATTGAAAGATAATTGTGTTCATGGACTGAAAGAACCACTATCATTTAAATGTCTATACCAACCACAACAATCTACACATTTGATATAATCCCTAGCAAAATTCTAATGATATTTTTCACAGAAATATAATAAAAATTTCTGAAATTTATATGTAACCAAAATGAACCAATAACCAAAGCAATCTTGAGAAAGAATAACATGGTGGTGGCATCTTACTTCCTGATTTAAAACTATATTATATCCAAAAAGCTGAATACACATTTTTCTCACATGCACGTGGCTCATTCTCCAGGACTGATGATATATTGGATCACAAGAAAAAAACACAAATTCATTACCACTGAAATCACACCAAATATCTTCTCTGGCCAAAAAAGAACTAAACTAGAGAAAACTATGAAATACTTTAATACACAAAGACTGAACAATACATTACTACATGACAGTGTGTCAATGAGGAAATAAAAGAGAAAGTAAAAAGGGAAAAAAATAACTGATACAAATGATAATGAGGACACAAAATTTCAGAACAGGAAAAGCAGTTCTAAGAGGGAGTATCTAACAATATAAGCCCACATTAAGAAAGTAGAAAAAGCCCAAACAAAAAGCATTATCTCTCCTCTCAAGGAACTAGAAAAAGAGCAAAAAGAATCCATAAACCAGTAAAAGGAAGTAAATAATAAAAATTAGAGCAGAAATACATGATCAGTGTAACAATGAAACAACAAGCAATGAAACAAACTTTTAGCTAAGCACCTTAAGAAATAGAGGGAGAAAACTCAAATAAACAATTTGAAAAATAAAGAGAAGCTACAACACGTACTGCACAAACTCGGAGGGTATAAGAGATTATTATGAACATTTATATGCAAACACATGCAGAAGTCTAGATGAAACAGATGAAACATATAAAATTATTAAACAGAGAAGTAGAAAATATGAACAAACCAATCACAAGCAAGGAAATTGAAAAAGTAATTAAAACTCTCCCAAAAACTGAAGTCCAGAACCAGATGGCTTCACAGTGAGTTCTATCAACACATCAAAAACCAACAGGTATTATTCGTTATATCTTTATGAGTTATATACATTACTAGTTTATATAGATTATTATATTTTTTTCATATAGTTTATTTTTATATATTATATAACTTTATTAGTTATTTATACTATTAGTTATATATTTGGTTCAGACTTCTTAAAAATTAAGAGGGCAAAAATCAACCGAGTGGGAAAAAATTGTCGCCATCCATACAAGTGATAAGGGTCTGATAACAAAGATACACAAAGAACTCACACAACTTAACAAAAAACAAAGTAAAAAGCCCAGTTAAAAAAAGGAAAGAACAAAAAGACACTTCTCCAAAGAGGATATACAAATGGCCAACAGGCACATGAATTAAATGCTCAATGTCATTAGCAATCAGAGAAATGCAAATCAGAACCATAATGAGATACCATCTTACACCAGTAAGAAGGGCCCACATCAAGAAAATGGGTAACAACAAGTGCTGGTGTGGATGCAAAGAGAAAGGAATAATTTTACACTGCTGATGGAAATGTAAACTAATCCAGCCACTATGGAAGGTTTGGAGGACCCTGAAACCAATGAAAATGGACCTACCATTTGACCCAGCAATCACTCATGGGAATCTACACAAAGGAGACCTTAATACTCATACAAAGGAACACCTATACCCAGATGTTTATTGCATCACTATTTATAAATGCAAGGACATGGAAACAACCCAAAAGCCCAAAAGAAATTAATGAATGAAAAAGATGTGGTAGGGCCGGGCACGGTGGCTCGTGCTTGTAAGCTTCAGCCTATGAAGCGGCCGGAGCCAGGGATCGCGGTTCGAGTCCCGCCTGGGGCCCGTAGTGAGACCTGGTTCCAAAAAAAACAGCTGGGCGTGGTGGCGCACGCCTGTAATCCCAGCTACCTGGGAAGCTGAGGCTGGGGATGGCTTGAGTCCGTGGTACCCCGGG
>PVHY01033570.1:0-11034 GCA_004024945.1 Uropsilus gracilis
GCTGGAGAAGAAACAGGTCCCTCTGAGGTTGTGAAATCCCACCATGGATCGGAAGAGTAGTATTAGCAGAAATTCATTTCTTGGAAGCAACAGCATTGGTGACAGTCTTTGAGGTATAAAATTACATTTTTTTTTTTTTACTGAAGCATCATTCTTTAGAGATACGAACCTGGAGTCTCAGCTGTGGACTTGAGACTGGCTCACCTTGCCCTTAGCATTGATATCCCTTAGCTTGCCCTTGGTGGCGGCTGGGCCAGGAGTGCTTAATCCCTGTGCTCGGGGGTTTTTTCCTTCTCTCACTCTTGCTGGTTGCCATGGTTCTAGGATGGCCTGTTAACTTGCTTGCAGGGCAGAATAGTAAGTGATTTCCACCACCAAGTGCTTCAGAGCCAAAGTGGAAGGTAGAGCAGTGACAGAAGGAACATGGCATGGAGCTCGAAATGAAGCCTTCCCTGTGGAGTGCTGCATACTCTACCATGAATTTAGGCATTTCTCCATCTTATGGTTTGCATCTTCAGCATGCTAAAGAGAAAATGGTTCAGAACCAGTAAATCTGGCAAACAAATACATATGGGTGAGAGACAGCTGTAGACACAGGGAGCCAAAGTATCCGTTTCTCACAAGTGCTGCTGATTTGTCTCTCTGGGTTGGGTCACGTAAAGTAAGAAGTTTCCCCAATGTGTAAAACCGGCAGTAATTTGAAATGTACTTGGCTCCTCCATCTCACCCAAGTAGAATGTGAAAATGATTATTTTGGGGTCAAATTGCTAAAACATGAATAGTTGTTTCCATGATTTGCGATTGGAACCACAAGTGTCCTCGTGTCACCATGCCATGCTCCACACTCTGGCAGCCCCCTGAGAGAAAAGGTCAAGACTTGTACTTCATTATCCATCTGCATTCTCCTGCACTGATGCATTCTTGCCCCCTTAAGGGTTATCTCTGTGAACCACTTCCTTCTTGCTCTCAACTAAATTTCCTGACAATGCCACTTAGGATCTTTCCTCTCTTCACCTGTTCAATGGGGGTAATCAAACAGTTACTCACAGAGGAACTGGGAGAACTCAACGAGTAATTCATAGGTAGGTCTTAGACCAGGTGATAGGAAAGGCTCAATGAATTTTACCTGTTGTGGTTAATGGTCTCCAGTTAAGCCCTCAAGTCATCAACGCTACTTAGGGTTAAGACCTCAGACTCGCAGCTAACTAGCTCATATAAGACATCCACAGGAACACAGACTACTTGGGGTTCTGCAGATTTTTATTTGCTAAGTCTGGGTAGGGCCTGCAATCCCACATTTCTAACTACCCTCAATTGATACGGATGTGATGAGTTTATGGGCCACACTGAGTAAAAAAAAATTGAAAAATAGAATGTAGTTGTAAAATGGAATGCCATTGAAAAATGGAATGTAGTCCATGTAGTTGGCATAACCAATACCCCTGTGATACCTCTGCTAGGCAGCAATTGTTTTAGAAAAAGTCTCACTAGAGAGGGGACTTCTGATCAGAGTTGACTGTACATTCTTTGGATATTAACCTAAATTCTCCAAATGCTTTGTACACTCAAATGACTCCAGAAAGAAGATGCTTGTTTTTTAATTAATATTATTTTCAATATGATCAATACTGAATCAGTTATCTTCTTTCAACCAAGTTATAAGCTGATGGTTACCAAACTCAAAAGGTGAGATCAAACCATACAACTTTAGCCCAGGTGTGGTGGTGCAGGCCTGTAAGTGGCAGCCTAGAAAGCCATGGCCGGGGCCCGGGATCGCAGTTCGAGTCCCGCTGGTGGCACATAGTGAGACTTAGTCCCCCAAAAAATAGGTGGGTGTGGTGGTGCGTGCCTGTAATTCCAGCTACCTGGGAAGCTGAGGCTAGGGATTGCTTGAGTCTGCGGTAACCCGGGCAACATGAGCCTGTGGTTCCTTGGGCAAAAATAGCGAGACCTAGTCTCAAAAAAAATTTTTTTTTAATAAATAAACTTTCTCTTTCTACTTATAAAACAATAATTTCTTACAATCCAACCTATTTCACATGGTAAACTCAGTCACAATTGTAGCGAGGAAATAACCCTTGAACTTGGAGATCCCCCTCCTTTTCCATTTAGATTCCTGTGAATGACTTCACAGCCTAGAAGTTGGATGTGGTGAGAACTATGACTGACATACTAAATATGAATGATATTAATAAAACTAACCAAGAGGCAACTTTCTACTTTCAGAAAAATAAGTGACCTTTCTCATTTAAACAAGCAGCATTTGAAAAGTGGTGCCTGAGGTGGCTGCACTGAAATTATCAGTTCTTGATTTTATAATGTTCAAGACAGTATATTTAGTTGTTGGGATTGTGTTATTCAACACACTACTTGGCAGAACACAGCTTTCACAAGGACCGAATTACCATTTATTCAAGGGCATGCAGGTTATCTATAAACATTACTGCATAATTTTACTGTCCTACCCAGGGGTGGGCAAACTTTTTCTATAAAAATCTAAATAATAAATACTTAGGTTTTGTGGCCATGTAATATGTGTCACACAAATATAACTTTGCCATTGTGGCGAAAGCAGCCATAGACTGTCAGAGAATAGACACGAGATATTTCAATAAAACTTTATTTTAAAAAACAGGAACAGGGCTGGAGTGAGTCAGCAAACCTTAGTTTGCCAATCCTTAGTTAAACCTGTCTCTCTTATCATGAGAAAGATGGTGCCATACTGCAAAGGGGAGCAATAATTCTGGAATTTTAGTATAATTTAGAAGGTGCAGAATCACAGTTGCAACAGCAAAGAAGTCAACATAGCAATTATGTGTTTAATTTTTTAAGATTCTCATTTGACTTATCAAATTCTGAAAATACAAAGGGAGGAAATCGTTATTTTCTCTGGGGATAACAGAGCAAAAAGTTTCTGATACAAATCCAAAATTAGAACTAGGTAAATATTTCACCAGAATGAAAACTAAATTGCCTTCAGTGATTTATCAAGATAATCATGTGAAAATCCTTGGGAAGATACAAAGGATAATAATACTGCTTAAAAAGAAGCAGCAAAGGTCTTCCGTTGAGGAGATGTGTGGAAAAATATGTGTCTCTTTGTGGTGTAAAATATTTGATGAGATCTAATGTGATTCTGTTTTCAGACTTGCACAATCAGAGGCTGCAATTTTGTTCATCTCCTTTTGTTCCTGACGGTTCTCAATTCTATCATTTTTCACATATACTCTTCCTATCGGTTTCTGCCCACCTCCTAAAATAACATCTTTCTTGCTATATTCTTGGATGTAAAGGCTTATTTCACAAAACACCATGGAAGAGATAGCAATAGGAAAAAACTGCAATCAATTGGTATTACAAGCTTTTAAATGGCAATGTTGCACATGTGTGTTTCAATCTAAATCCCTGTTCTTTTCTGTTCTTTGTACTAGGAGGAAATTTTAGCCCATTTTCCCCCCTCCTGTAGCAGAAAGAGGCTTCACTGTCACCCTTCCATGCTCTGTAACACCTCCTCGGCTTCCTATCAGATTCGACAAACAATAGCCTCTTGGCTTCCTTTCTACTCTGTCACTGTCAGGTGTTACCATCACCTGGTTCTGGTGTTTGAGGAGGGGTATTGCATCAGGGCCCAAGTCCAGAACAATACAGACAAAGCAGATGTTGCATTCAATTAAAAGGGTCTTCTTTGATTAGTGAAAGAGGAGAATAATGGATTCAGTTTGAAGTTTCAGTTACCACTGTTCCCTCTGCACGCTGCTGAGTCTACTGGCTCAAATCAAGAGAAAGGGAGAGTGAATACCTGGGTTTAGTGATGGGAACGCGGTACTTGAAAATGATGAATGCAAACTGTGTGGACAAAATGTTGGTCCTATAAAAGGTGAGGCCAGAGCAGCAGTGCAATGTGGCAGTCTGATAACATTTCAGAATAAATGAAGTTGCTGATGCTATACATGAATACGTTGTGTTGGAAACAGAACTCTGAATAATCATGCCTTGTTTTGTAGGTGGCGGTTCCATTTTCCTGGCATCATTTGTTAAAGAGGTTTTCCTTGTTCCTCTACTATTTAGTTGTCCAGAAATGTGTGGTTCTATTTCTAGACTCTCAGTTCTATTCCATTCTCTTATGCCATATTGAAAATTAATTCACAATGGATAAAAGACATAGATGTAGTACCTGAAGTCATAAAAGTCATAGACAACAGGCAAAATACTCTATGACATAAACCTCAGAAACCTATTTGCAGACTCATCTCCAACAGCAGGGAAAATAAAACAAATGGGACTATGTCAAACTGAAAAGCTTCTGTACAGCAAAACAAAGAAATGCCTCACTTAAGGGCAGAAAATATTTGCACACTATACATCTGATAAGGGATTAATATCAGATATATACAAAGCACTTACACAGCTCAACAAAAAGAAATCAAACAATCCCATCAAAAAATAGACAGAAGAGCTAAATAGGCACTTCTCCAAAGAAGACATGCAGATGGCCAACAGATGCATGAAAAAATGCTCATCGTCACTTATCATCAGGGAAATGCAAATCAAGACCATAATGAGATGCCACCTCACACCTGTGAGAATGGCCCATGTTTAGAAAAAAAAAAAAAAAAAAAAAGCCAGAAACAACAAGTGCTGAGGAAGATGTGAAGGAAAAGGAATCCTCTTATTCTGTTGGTAGGAATGTTAGACTGGTTCATCCTCTTGGAAAGAAGTATAGAGATTCCTCCAAAGACTGAAAATGGATCTACAATGTAACCCGGCAGTTCTACTCCTAGATAACTGTCCAAACAGCACAAAACCAATAATTCAAAAGGAAACCTGCATGACTGTGTTTATTGCAGCATTATTTACAAGAACCTTGGCTCTAGAGCCTATGGCTCTAAACTAATGCCTCCAAATAGATGAGTGAATCAAGAAGAGGATGTGATACATATGACACAATAGAATACTACCCAGTGATCAAAAAGAAAGGAAGAAACTCATGTCATTTGTGGCATCATGGATGGAACTGGAAGGAATTATACTTAGCAAAGTGAGCCAGAAGGAGAAAGATGAATACTGGAGAGTTTCCAGTATTAATACTAGAGAGTTTATATGTGGAATGTATAGAAACCAAACAAAGGATCAGACAAGGACAAACTGTAAGCCTTACCCTTGAAAGCAGACTATAGATCTGAGACACTCAAGGCTGGAGGGAGGGCAGATGGGGAGGCCAGAGAAGGGGCAGGGAGGCCAGGCATGGTGGCGCATGCCTGTAAGTGGCATCCTGGGAAGCCGGAGCCGGGGCCAGTGATCGTGGTGCGAGTCCCGCAGGGGGCACATAGTGAGACCTAAAAATATAGCTGGGTGGTGTGGTGGTGCATGCTTGTAATCCCAGCTCATTGGGAAGCTGAGGCTAGGGAATGCTTGAGTCTGTGGTCCCCTGAGCAACATGAGCCTGCAGTTCCACGGGCAAAAATAGTGAGACTTAGTCTCAGGAAAAAAAAAGGGGGGGGGGCAGAGAATAGAAGACAGTGGAGTGCGATTGAGGTCTGTGGGAACTCGGATCATGAGAAAACTGTGGTGACCACACCTGGAGGGAGAAATCCCTTATTGTGAAAAAATAAACAAGGATGTTTAACAGAAGCTTTTAAAAATTAATAATGCCTTTAAATGTACCCTGGCTGACAGTAAATGTTATATACAGGTTTTATTTCAATATGGTCAATGTTCTAAGACTGGTTAGTCCCAGTTGTATGGGCTTATGTGATGAGCTAAAGAAAATATATGGGCATTAATGCTTTGTTTGGAAATGCCACCAGGAAGACCACACAGTATAGAAATCTTCAAATAAGACAAACATGAACATGCTCACCACACGACCCATCTGCTCACCATACATACTGCCAGAAGGAAGCAGGCATGTTCTGAACATTCCACTTTCCAGATGCATCAGAGCAAGCGCACAATAAAAGTACGTGGGAGACAAACGATGACAGTTGGGGATTAAGAGATGAAGGGGTGTGTGTTTGGGTTAGTGAAAATATGTTAACGAACTTCTAATCATATGCTCAGATATGTTCTGTGATCCCATGAAAAATTCCCAGGCCTTATTAATGACACCCAACTAGTTGTGAATGGTAAATCTGCAGGCCCAGTGGTTTCCTTTGCCCAGCCATGAGAGGCCGATCTCATCACAAAGGTCCAGTTCGAATTTCTTGCTGGAGAGAACTCTCATCCAGCGCTCAGTTTTCAGACCTAATCTAGCCTGGAGGTAATGTCTACCTAGGTTTCCTCATAAAAAATGTTCCCCCCACAGGACCCATTTGTCTTCAGAAAATCCTCTTGGCTGGGCAAGTGGCTAGGTGACACCAAAACCTAGAGCTGAGTGTTTACGCGTGACAAGGATGTTGATGCATCAGTTGTAGGATATGTTTATTTAGCAACCTTAGAAAGCAGTAGGAGTTTCCTAGAAAATACTTTTCTATTCATGGCATTGTTGGTCATCCAGCTGCCATCCTTTCTTCCCGCTTCATCCTATGGACTCAATGTATCTGGGAGCCTTGGGAGAGCCACATGTCAGGGGAGGGGAGGAACTGCAGGGGGCAAGACCTGGCACCTAGAACAGCCCTTGAGAAGACGGCCTTCCTGTTGTGGGTGCTGGATGGGGCAGCGGCCCTTTCTCATAGGGCTTCTGGATAGGAACACATGCTGGACCTGCCACCTGATCTCATCTGGGAACTTTTCTCTCTTTCTGACTGTGCCTGCTAGAGACAGTTGTCATATTACAAGAAGTAGCAAGTCTACCAGACTTTTTCTACATTAGCCATGGAAAGCATCAGTTAAATAAAAATACCAATAAGGAAACAATCGTTCTTAAATATATAAAGGATGTAACTTGAAGATACATTTGGTTGCTCTCAGCTAAATGGGGTGTTCAGGTTATTACTCTTCTTTTTTTATATATATATGTGGTGTATAAAACACACACCAAACACATATTTACTCTTTTCATTGATACCAGAGTGTCTTTATGCACCACATTGTCTCCTGCTCTGGTATTGCCTTGGCAATCAGATGGAATCAACTTCCTTGCATGTTGCTGTTCAATCGATTCTCTCCCACTGGCATATTTGCCTACGCTGTGGGTTTCTCTCCACAATTCCGGTTCCTCTTTGCTCTCTAAATTACAGTTTGTCTTTAACTACCAAACATTGCAGATTTTTTTAAATCTCACCATCAACAGACTCTAACTTGGCCCTATAGCAAGCTAACTGGATGTCATCTATGCAGTATCTTTCTATGACATGTAACTGACCCTACAAAATAGGATCTTTTGCCAGAAAACTTCTCTACAACATTAGAAAGTCCTCTCTGCAGAAATATAGCAAGTTTTCCCCAGAGTCTTAACTCAGGTCCCTAGATTTATAACTAACCTCAGTGCCCCACAGTTATATGACGCTACCTCCTTTGGGGTCCTTATTGCCTTTTGACCCACAGTATTGAAAATTCACCCCTAATGTGTTTTATATAATCCTATCTCTCTGGTTAGTAGATGAGATTATCAGAGCCTGTTGGGAGTCAAGAGGCTCAGTAGAGCCAAGGAGCTTGCTCGAGCCAGTCCAGCGTCTATAGAGTTCCTCTTTTGCAAGACAGTTTGTGGGTGAGGAATTCCCATAGTGTTATCTACTCATCAGGATTGTTAAGAGATTCTTCTGCTTTGTTTAGTTTGAGGATAGTGTGGATAGCTGTGGAATTAAGTCCCAGGGGATGGATAAGTAGCCGGTGAGAGAAGGTGGCCACTCTACTTGGGAACCTGCCGTAGAGCAAATGGAGAGAAATGAGAAACAATACACTCATTCACCTCTGGACAACATCTGCCTGTTGTCTGGCATTCCTAGCCTAACCTCATAGGCCCAAGTCTCTGCAGGACACCCAGCATACTAAATTGTGTTGTACAGGTGGAGCTAAGGCTGTCTCTGGGCTTCAGTTCTGTCCTGTGTTGTGCAAGGCTCATCAAGGGAAGCTGATGTGTCTCTGGCATGGTTTACTGAACTCACAAGGTGCCCTGGAGCAACTGCCTGAGACCTGAATACATTAAGCTGAACCCAGCAATGGGTTCTCTGATGGTGGGAGCACCTACAGGTTTCACTACATAGGAGGAAAGAGCACCCAGGTTGAATCCTTTCAGGGAGACACTCTGGTTCTGAGAATCAAAAGCCCCAAATCCTCCAGGCCTCCAAGGACCTGAGCCTCAACAAGATATTATCATCTCTGAAGAGTCAAGCAGTGCTCCCACAGGTGTTTTAGACACAGGCTCACTTTGGAAGCAGGGGAGTGCAAAAAGCCCTTCGCTTTTTATTATGCCTTATGTATAGGAAGTGAAAAACATGCTTGCCACTGGCTAAAATCCTTCATTTTATTTGCTCTCTCAGCACCTTTCTTCTTGATCTTGTCACTGTTACTGATCTTTTGACCCCTTCTCTGACCCAAACAAACAGTCTCTGGCTGGAAGTTCAATGTGAGTTAGTGAAGGTTTCCACCCCATGGTCCAAACTTGGGGCAACCTCAACTGCATGGAATGTCTTCCGTATCCTCTGCATTTTGATAAAGATGAGCACATTTCCACTTAGCTTTCTCTGACAGGAAGACTTGTGAACTTATGTGCAGGGAAGAATAAGATAGAGAAGTGGTGTGTGTGTGTGTGTGTGTGTGTGTGTGTGTGTGTGTGTGTGTGTGAGAGAGAGAGAGAGAGAGAGAGAGAGAGAGACTGTGATTCTTTCCTGTAGACTAGTCTACTAAGTCATATGATTTTATTTTGAAATAAGTTGACCAAGTCTTTAAAATGTCTTCTTCACTGGGTAGTCAATTTAAAATATTCCATTTTATAGACCTTTTTAATTTAATCTCAATTTCATTGATAAATGAAAGCTTGGCTTCTATTTTAGAAAAGATACATATATATTCCTTTCAAATAAATTTCCATAGGGAATGTGGGGACACACTGGCAAGCAACCCCATTATATTTACTCTCATGAAAGTGGATCTTAAAATTTATGCTTTATGAATATGGACAAAAAAAAAGCAGTGAGTCAACACAGATGACAATATACCCTTCCTGTTGACAGGCATTCACACTTTTTATGTGTCCAACTGTGAGATTTTAAGGAAACTTTTACGAGCATAGAAACCCCCTGAACCTTAGCATGAGGGATCTTTGAATGAATGGGGGAACTCAGAGAGAACATTTGGAAACCTTTCACATTACTGATGTTCAGAAGGAGCAGTCATCAGCCCACATCTGAGTTTTCCCTTTGTTTCAAAGTTTTCAGGATTTAATAAATACTTTGTCCTTATATTTTTATACTACCTTGGTACTAAGCTCCAATCCTCCTCTATTTTCTAAACTGGTAAAATATGCCACTGTCAGCAATAAAAGGGAACGCACAATTTTTTCTGGGGACAGCTTACCTTCAGTGGCTGCCACTTTGAGGTTATTCTATCAGAAGACCTTTTCTGGGGAGGCATATTCAAGATTCCTGACACAGAGTCCTTCCCCTAAAAGCTCCTTCCTTCCACATAAGACTTTAGGTTCAGAATCTGGAAATTATCCCTAGCATCATTTTTGTCCTTCTAGGAGACCACCCAGCCCCTCTTCTTTCCAGCCACACTTCTCAGAGATGCAGCCTCTTCACTGTCAGATTTCCAAAATCTCTTTGATTTAGTGGGCCTTGGATGGTGGGGAAGTGGCAGAAAACGCACCACAATAGGAAGGGAACGCACACTGTGACGTGAGGTTTAGCACAGTTCTGTAATTGAGTGTTTCAAAGACCGAGGAAAACCACTCACAATATTAACCAGTGAGCGTCAGAATTGTTCTCCAAAGGGCTGAGTGACATATAACGGAAAACATTGTAATTACCCATTATTAAATTTAATGTCCCAAACAGATGGTGCTCCATTTCCCCCCGAAAAAATGGATTGGTCACTTGATTGGAAAATTATTTCGGAGCCTTTCTCAAACCCAGTTGTTTAACTTCTGTGGCAGCCGAATGTGAGCGTAGAGTCCCGCGCTTCGGAAATTTAACCCTAAGATCATTTCTACTTTCCTTCAGTTGATACTGAAGGAGCAGAACTATCCCTGATTGTCAGGAAATGAAGTATCTGCTAAATGAAAGCAGTCTTTCCTACACCCCTTTGGTCAAAAGGTAGGTTCTTGTGGGTACTTCTCTAGAATTCACTGGAAAAGATTCAAGCTGCCTTCATTCTAACCCCACCTTCCAGTACATTCCTAAGGACCCCTAAGGAAACTTGAGCTTCAATGAACAGTTTGGGGATTACACCCTTGAATTGCCAGAAAAGCAGAATCTGGCTGATGACCTGAACCCTAAAATCCTACAATTCTAGTGATAGCGGTTGGGTTTCATTCCTTAATAGAAATAAAAAATACCTTTAAGAAATCATCAGAGCTCTACTTAAAATCCTTGTTGAAATCACAGCAGAAATAAGTCCACCTTATTTTGACTTTGAAAATATTTTATTTGAATAGTAAATAGTTATACAGTTGAAACAGTTCTATTGAAGCTTTCTATAAATAGCTAACAATTAAGAAAATAATGTATGTAGAAAAGAGATTGCATTTAAAAGTAAGAGCTGTCGGTTGTACAGGGCCTCAGGGGTCCCCCAAGCAGAATAAAATGGTAGGTTGTCTGTATTTCGCTCAGATAGGTATAAAAGTTAAAACTTTTAGCAGATCCCTTTAGAAAAAGGCTCTCTTCTAAAATGCACAGTGAAATGTCGAGTGGGGGAGCAAGGGGGGGAAGCACACACAAAAAAATCTGCAATCAAATAATATCATAATCTTCATAATTAATATAAATAAATAAAGAATAAATAACAATTACGCATAAATCAACATATACATTTAGAGGGAACGCAGTCCTACCTCAAAGATGATCAAACCAAAAAGTCATACGTGAAATACTGAGGCAGTTTCTACAGCATCTTCTGAAAATTCCCTCCCGCCCCCCCACCCCCCCCACCCCCAGA
>PVHY01033571.1:0-11025 GCA_004024945.1 Uropsilus gracilis
CTGGCTTGCACCCCCTTTGGACGCCTGCAGGTGAGCCCTGCTTCCTGCCCAGCCCACGTTCTCTGTCTCGCCACAGCCCTGAGCCCAGCCTCAGGAGTCACCCCTTGGTGAGCATGGCTGGGCACGGGGCACACGGTTCCTGCAAGTGGGGGCCAGGCCGGGAAGGGTGTGGGCGTGGAGAGGTGCCGTGAGCTGGGCGGGCAGGACAGCCCCGAGGGAGGAAACGTCCCGGGGGGCTGGTGGACGAGAGCTGCCGAGAGTGGCTGGGGCTGAAGGAGAGGTAGGTGACGGGCGCCCCCGAGGCCGCAGGTGTGGGGGTGACAGAGGAGGCTGGCAGGTCTCCGAGACCTTGGTGCTGACAGACGGCCAGGGCACAGGTGGCTCATCTCGTCCTCGCAGGGCCTGAGAGGCCACGGCCAAGCCCTGCCTGCCTTGCAGGGTCCCTGCTCCCACGCCCTGTGGCAGATCAAGGCAGGTCGTACTGTACGTGTCCTGAAAAAGACAACGCTCGAGCCGGGAAGGATGGCAAACGCAAGGTGAAGCTGGCAGCTGTTAACCGGCGGGCTGGCTGGCCCTGTGGGCCGCCCTCGGCCGGCCTCTGCCCAGCCCAGAGCAGGCGCGAGAACACTGGCAGCACCTGTTTCCCTGACGCGCGGCCACGCTCCCTCCACTCTCCTGCGTCCACACGCATCGGACACCTCGGTCGAGGGCGAGGCCATCAGCTGCAGCCGCGGGGCGCGTCTCCACCTTCCCTCCCGGTGTCCGTCTTCTCTCCAGCCACGCTTCTCTGGACTCCTCCTCCTGGCTCGGGCGGCACCCCCCTCGGGGCCCAGCGACGGGTCTAAGAAGCGAGCCGCCACACCGCCCCTGGTGCTGGTTAGGTTTTATTTGACAGGACGGCTCCTCTTCGTTTGTCAAAATATCAGTTATACCAATATTAGAAGTGTAAACAGGTACAAAATATACAGTACATAGAAACAATCTTAACTAGTCTATTGCCTAATAAAAGTATGTGTGAGGGGGCGGGGCGCACGCGGCGGGGCCCCTCGGTGGAGGGGGAGCTGGTCACCTTCGGGGGTGAGGGGCGCAGCGGCTGCTCCAGCGAAACGGGGCGCCTAAGGTGTGGGGCGGGGCGGAGACGCCGGCCACCCGGCTCGCCCCTGAGCCGTCGGCGGCGAGGACAGCGTGAGAAGCCCCAGGCCCCGCTCAGCTCCAAGGCCTGCCCCATGCCCTCCGGGCAGCCAGAGCCGCTGGGGTGCAGGTGGGCACTGTTAAGAGGGCACATACCAAAGCTGTGCTCCCCAGACTATGTGGGGGCGCTGCCACGCTGACGCCAGGCTGAGAGGCGCGCCCCTGCCCGCCACCTGGCTCCTGAGAGCACACTTGTCCTGCGTGCCCCGCGCGGTCACCGTGCTGGCAGGATGAGATGCCACCAAGCGTTGGACAATGAGGGCGCGCTACACGGAGAGGGGGGCAGTTCCCGTCCTGCAGGGACCTAATGGGAAGGTGGCTTTACCCCTCTACGGAGTTCTCGGGGGTCCCCCAGCTCCTTGCGACAGGGGTGGGCGGCCCATCACGGGGAAATGTTGTGGGACCGGTGCTCTGGGGGCCTTTTCAGATGGAGATGACGGAAACGCGCCAGCTGGGAGGTGGACGGCCGCTCTAGACCCTTCTTTCTCCCGTTGACCACAGGTGCCCCAGGGCGGCACTTGGGGGCGCCCTGGTGGTGGTGGTGGGGTGTCTCCGCACCCCCGGACGGCATGCCTGGGGCCTGGGAGTCCGGGCAGGGGTCTGCACACTGGCGGCCGCTCGGGAGGGGCACAGCCCGCACGGACCCGCGCCCCAGAAACCGGAAGTTCGCGATGACGTTTCACGGGGGGTGGGGGGGGGGCTACGACTATTTCCAGCTTTGTCTTCATGGGTTGGAAAAGAAAAAAACCAAAAAAAAAAAAAGCTTCGCCATTAAATTACGTAAGACTCCGGGGTGCTCGGGCTCACAATCGGCGCGACGCCGTGCGGAGGCGGGGCGGGTGCGGCTGCGCGCCCCTGGTCAGCTGTGGTCAGCTGAAGCCCGCTGCCCGCCCCGGCCGCGGCCGCGAGCTGGGCGCCATCCCGGCCGGGGGACTGGGGGGCTTTTTACACGGGCGGCCCCGCCGGGCGGCCTCGCCGGGCGGCCTCACAGGTCCCCGCCATCGGCGGGGCCCAGGACGCTCAGGCCGCAAGTCCAGTCGGTGACCAGGTCCGTGGCGGCCAGGGGTCCTTTGGCGGCCGGGCCCTTGAAGGGGTCGGGCGGCGCGGGCGGCAGCGGCGGCAGCGGCGGGCCGCGGGCCGGGCCCTTGGCGCCGGCCGCGTGGTTGCGCTGGTGCTTGCGCAGGTGGTCCTTGCGGATGAAGCTCTTGCCGCAGACGGTGCAGGTGAAGGGCCGCACGCCCGTGTGCGTGCGGTAGTGGTCGATGAGCTTGGAGCGCTCGGTGAAGCGCTTCTCGCACTCGGTGCAGGGGAAGGGCCGCTCGCCCGTGTGCAGCATGCGGTGGCGGATGAGGTGCGCGGGCCGCGTGAAGCAGCGGCCACACTCGCCGCACCGCAGGGCGCTGCCGTCCCGCGCGCCGCCGCCGCCGCCGCCGCCGCCGCCGCCACCGCTGCTGCCGCCGCCGCTGGCGCCAACCCCCGCGCCCGCTGCGCCGTCCGGCTGCCCGCAGCTGCGCTGGTGTGCGCTCAGGCTGACCTGCAGCTGGAAGCTCTTGCCGCACGTGGCGCAGGTGAAGGGCCGGCCGCCGGGCGGCGCCGCCGGGTGCTTCTTGAGGCCCGGCTTGTGGCCGAAGCCTTTGGTCCGGCCGGGGTACTTGCAGGGGTCCGGGAAGGGCCGGGCCGCCTGGCTGGGGTCCAGCACGGCCTCCCCGCCGTCGGAGGACGAGTAGGGCGGCGCCTCGGGCCCGGTCCTGGGGTTCAGGCCCCCCGGAGGCTTGCACCGGAAGTTCCAGCCCCACCGCACGCCGCCGAAGAGCCAGTCCCCGGACGGCGTCTCGTCCTGGGCCATGGCCGGGCTGAGCTCCATGTCCCGTTCGGGCCGGGCCGGCTCGCGCAGCCCCAGCACCGGGTCCTGGCCGGGGAAGGAGCCAGCCTGGCTCTCCCAGGCGCCCTCCTGGACGGGGCTAGGGAAGAACCTGGTGGCCTGGCCCGGTCCGAAGAGGGTCCCGTGGGCCTCGAGGTCGGTGGGATGCACGGGCGTGGCCACCACCTCCTCCTCCTGGACTTCCGTTTTGATCACGATCTTTACATCTGCTGAGAAAGAGGCCACGTTCGCTCCGCGTCCGCGTGCCCTGAGCGTTGGTCGCGCTCTCACTGGACACCGGCGACCCCAACCCCGCCCCCAGGGCATGCGGGAGGCGCCCTGTTCCGGAACCTTCAGAGAGGCGAACGCCATGTCTGCTTGCGTCCACCCTGGGCAGCCGGGAAGAGGCTGCTGGCTGACCCGTGGCGGGTCGGAGGGCAGGTCTCCTCACCCACAGCTCAGCGGTGATAGTTGTGTGTGTGTGGGGGGTGTGGGCCTCAGACCCCCACCACGACCCACGCACCCACAGGCTTCCTAGAAGCGGGCTCAGCTCGCTACTGATAAGAGTACCAGTGGGGCAGCAAGGGTCTGATCTTTTGTGAGTGTCCTGGAACGTCACATCCTGATGTCTGGCATCGGGCTGGAGGCGTTGGGCACACAGCGGGTGCTACCCAGGACAGAAGTGACAGCCCGCGCGCCTCGGCTGGCCGTGGAGCAGGCGGCCACGGAGAGCTGCACGCACACGCGTGGCTGCCGTCCCTCCATCGCAGCACCGGGTCTGCGGAGCGGCTCTGGCTGGGTCTGGTCTCCCCGTGCCAGGCCGGAGCCAGGGTGACTGGGGTCTGGGCGGGGGGGCTGCCGATGGAGTGGACGGGTCACCCCCCATGAGAAAGGACCGTGAACACGGCCACCCTGTGCGTTAGACCTTGGAAGGCGATAAAGGACAGAGGCCAGACGCCTCATGGCCCCTGGGCTGCTGGGTCGGGCGCTCCTCCCGCCACAACCCCCCCCCCCCCCCCGTACCTTCCGTGGAGGCTGCTGCCGTGCTGAGCTTCAGGGCCCCGTCCGAGCACGCTGAGGAAGGGTGGTGGGGGGGGAGACCCGCCTGCCAGGAAGTGGGCGCGATGGTGGTTGAGAAGCTGGAGGGTACGCCTGCGTGCCGAGACCAGGCCTAGGTTAGTGGGAAGGGAGGACCCCGGGCTTCCCAGGCCCTCCTTCCTGAGCACACGAACCCCCAGCTCTCCTGAACCCCAAGTGCGGTTGCCCCTTCTCCAGGGTACCCGGGGTTCGAAGGTCCTGCCGGACTCCTACAGCTGCTCTCCACTAGGGGGCGACTGAGCCCGAAATGCCCAATGGGGCAAGAAGAAAAGGGGTGAGGCTGGCAGGTGAGGCAGAGAGTACCCGGATGAGGGTGACACTGAGCAGAAGCAGGGACCCACAAGATGGTGTGTGCTGCAGCCCCATCTCAGCTGGGGAAACTGCCAGTCAGGTCACATGTCTGCAGTTTACAAGCCCCCCCCCCAAGTGCTTTGGGAGCACCGGCCCTACACACTGCCCTTAGTCCCTGCGACTCTCCCTCTGCCTGCCTGCGCCCCCATCTCAGCCACTCACCAGCCACAGCATCTGTAGAGACCTCGCCTGCTCCCGAATCCAGCTGGCTGAGGCCCCACGGCTCCTCCCCGATATCGGGCTGGCCGGCTGCCCACGCCTCAACCCCCAGTGCCTGCTGCTCCTGGAGCTGGAGCTCGCCCTCCTGCTTGATCTGCATGAGGAGGTCAGGGGCAGGAACCGGGGCCCCTGAGCCTAGGAGAGGGAGCAAGAGTGAGCAGACTGCATCGGGACCCCCGGCCCGGGTGGAGATGCATGGAGCTGAAAAACAAAGGCACAGGAGGCCTGAGGGCAAGCAGCCAAAGATTGCCTTGGTGGGGAGGGAAGGCGGGAGCCGGAGGTGTGCGGGGAACGCAACAGCAGCCCGACCTCTGGTCACGGGGAGGTCCTGCCCTCATCCCACACAGGGAAATGCTAGACAAATTCAACACCAGCCCTTCCCCCACAGTTTGCTCCACTTGGGGATTAAGTGAGCTCCAGAGACCCCAGGGAGAGGAATCAAGGAGAAAACACAAAGTCTGATCAAGAGTTGGAGGGCAAGCAAGCCGGGGGCCTGCTGGGAGAGGGCAAGGCCACAGGCCACAGGGGCTGACCAGGTGCTGCCCACGGTGGAACTGAGCTGTCTGCAGGAAGCCCCGGATCACAGGGCTCTGCCCAGTCCGAGACGGGGCCAGGAAATCCCATCCACCGAGGAGCTGCCTGCTTGCCCGTGGCTCCGGTGGGCAACCTGTGAGACACTGCAGCCCCACGTCCGCACGGAATTCATGCCCTGTGCTGCGCAGGGGCCCTAAGCTGAGAAACTCACAAACGGACGGAGAGCCTGGCCACCAGGAAACCCAGCGCAGGCACCCCCCCACCACAACGCATGCCACAGGAGCCCCTGCTAAAAACCAAATTTACAAGCCGGAAGGGAGCCAAATGGTAAGAAAGTCAAGGCAGCGCTCATCTCAAGAACCGCAGGTCTCTCAGGCAAGAATGGGAGGTTACTTTTAAAAGGCAGGCATTCTAGAAATGACAAAAGCAGTCAGGGACATGAGAGATGCCACAGATGCGGCAGCAGCAGACTGAACACAGCTGAAGAGAAAGTCAGTGACTTGGAAGACGGACCTGGAGAAATGAGCTTACAGCCCTGTCAGATAAAGACACGAGGGAGAAGGTGAGACAGGTAGGAGACGCTGGAGAGCTCCAGCACATGCTGGTAGAAATCCTGGACAGAGAATGGAAAAATAGGGAAACGGGAGTAGGCCAAGAAAGAACAGCTAAGAAGTTCCTAAAACTAAAGGTACTTTGAGCCTAGAACTTGGAAGCAGCATCCCAACTCCTGAGTAGGAAATAAAAAAGGCTACAAACCTAGACAAGAGTCTGTGAAATGGAGTAACAGAGAAAATCCTAAAAGGTGCTGAGGAATAAAGAATGACGTCCAGGTGGGAGTGGACTTGTATTGGCAAGGATGCTATCTGGAGGTAATGGAGCATCTTCAGAATGCTGAGGAAAATGATCTGCCAACTCATTCTGACAAGGCTAGCCTCATCCTGACTGCACAAATGGGAGAGTAGGATGTGAAGACGCCGGTAAAATGACCCCACTTATGAACAGCTATGAAACGTTCCAAATGAAAGGATTGCAAAACGAACAGCAGTGTTTTCAAACAAGAAAAAAAGTGTTATGTACAAACTGGCTTAATCCCTTTCACGCGAGGACCCGTTAACCTTAGAGAACAGAGATAACGGCTCACAAGCAGACGAGGGCGAAGCAGAGTCGCCATCTCAGCAGATGCAGAGGCCGTCGTCAACGCCTCTATTTCTGGCATACAGCTGGCTGGATGGACAGAGAAACCCCTCCCAGTATAGAATATCTAAAAATGCTGGGCAGAGTATAAAAATCACAAACAATTTTGAAGCCAGGGTGACCTAGAAATTAAGGAAAGAAAACAGAGGCCAGAACTAGAAGAAATCTAAATCAGTCGTAGTAAATTGTAGGGCATCTGGCAACTCCCCCCCTCCCCACTGCCTGGGTGTGCCTCTGGGGTGGAGAACCCTGAAACACCAGGGGTTCAACAGGATGGGACAGGAGATTGGAAACCCCCTCCCCCACCACACACACAAAACCGGCGCCCCAAAGGTGGCAAGCATTCCTAGGGTGACGAGACTCAAAAGTGAAAATCTGCCCTGAAGGAGTCTGTCTGATGCGGCAACAGGGCAAGGTCGGGGGGGTGGGGGGGACACACCTTCCTGGGAGGTGACACTCCGCAGGCTGGTCCCAGGGGACTGGTCCCAGGTCTCACACCAAACATCTCCAGGACAAGGCTGTGGCGGCACTGCCAGCCAGCAGTGGCCAACACAGACCCTCGGACGCTCTGACAGCTTCCCGGCACTCATGAGCTCACACTGGCAGGTCACCATCTCCGCAAGAAGGCCAGCCGGCTGCCTCGGTTGCCAGAAGCCACCGTCACCCTGAGAACGTGTCGGCAGCTGCTGCTGACACGGCGATTCTCAGCCACAGAAAATAAAGCCTAACGCAGCTAGAGAAAGAGAAAGGGGGCCAGGGGGAGAAAACCATCACCGGGAGACGATCAGACCTGACCCATCGGCTCTTGGAGGGTGTGAAGTGCGACTTTACAGCCACAGACAAAGTCACTGGAAAATTAAGCCCCGCTGGTGGGTGAAAGAACAAACTAGAAGCCGCGGAGCAGAGAAAGGTGAACGCCCACGACGTCAAGAGGAAGAAACTGCTTGAGTTCACAGCTCAGCAGGGACGGCGCTGAGACGCTGAGGCGATGCGCCCGTTGGCAGAGGCTCGGAACCAGCCCAGAGTCAAAGCATGGAGACGCAGGCTCACGGCCGGAGTCAAAAGCACCAACACCGCGAGGTCCCCCAAACTGCTGAAAAGGCAGTGACTGGAGCGGGACAAAGATGCAACACCCACCGCAGGGCCGAGGACCCCCGAGGACAGAGGCCTCAGGGGCACGCTGCCCACCGAGGAGTCACGGCGGGACCAGAACTGCTTCTCAGCAGCAAGGTCTGGGGGTGGGGCCCAGAGCAGATGCCTGCTGGTCACTACAGCCGTGGGGCGGGAGATCCCCAGACATAGGCAGACAGCCAGCGCGCACGTGCGTGCACACATGCGTGTGGACACACGCACACGTGTGCACACACACACATTGAGACTTCATTCCTTTTTTTTTCTTTTTTTTTGAGACGAGGTCTCGCTATTTTTGCCTGTGGAACCGCAGGCTCACGTTGCCCAGGGTATCACGGACTCGAGTGATCCCCAGCTTCAGCCTCCCAGGTAGCTGGGATGACAGGTGCGCGCCACCACGCCCAGCTATTTTTTTTGGAACTAGGTCTCCCTATGTGCCCCCCGTGGGACTTGAACCGTGATCCCTGGCCCGGGCCGTGGCTTCCTAGGCTGCCTCCTACAGGCAGGCGCCATCATGCCCGGCCAGACTTCATTCCTGACAGACCACCATCACTTCTCAAGGATGTGTATTTCAGAGGAAAACAAGTCCTAAGCTCACTTCTAAGAGCCCACAAACTACGCATCACTCCCAAAGTGATTTAAAATGATCATAGTTTGAGGGGGAAATCACCAAAACGACTTTTAATTCTCAAAGGGGGTGGGGGACCACACCCAGCAAATCCTTAAGGACTGAGGCTGCATGTAGGAGGTGCTGAGGGAGTGGCAGGCCCCATGGCTGGGGGGGGGATCCCCCTCCCACAAACTTAGCTTAACACAGCTGAACTGTTCAACATACAATCAAAACTGAGACGCATGAGTTACTGCCTTTTGCACGTGTTTCTTTGGTCTACATCCCTTACCGTAGTTTTGGAAACCTGGGCCATCTTGCATCCGGACACAGCAAACATGTTCGGGTGTGTACGCGGCCCGCAGGCCACCGGACATGGTAATGGTGAGCCAATCAGAGGAAGACAAACAAGAACCACGCCCAGCACAGAAGGACGTGGCAGGTGATGGTGTGGGGGACGGACGGTCTGGAGAAGAGGTCTTTACCCCCCCCCCACCAGCTGACACAGACCTTCAAGAGGAAGGAAACTCAAGAGAACGATCACTGTGTCACGGCAAACTGAGCGGGAAGATAAAATCAGTCTGACGTCTTCATCTCATAACAGAGATTCAACACGAGCGAAGCGGACACTGCCGCCTCCCCACGGGAGTGTGGACGGCTCTCCCCAGGCTGAACCCCGCGAGGCTAATGCTGGGGAGCGTCTGCAGTTCAGCCATGAGCAACTGAACCGAAGTCAATGCTAAAGAGAAGAAAGACACAAGGTTTTCGAGCTGCACAGAGCACGGACAGGAGTCAAAACCAGCTCTTTCTAAGTCGCCAAACCAACGCCAGCAGACTTTAAATCAGCGCTGCAGATGCCCATGCTCTGGCTGCGGTGCTATCGGGTTAGAAGTAATGGTGTCTCGAGGCTCCCGCTTCTGAGGAATCGGAGGGTCTCGGGGACAGGTCACCACGCACATGAGAGGCTGTCTGGAGCCCACTGTTCACACAAGTCCTCATCAAAACGTGGGCTGCGTCTGCCACGGCAGAGGACGTGTGCAGCCTTGCATGTACTAAGCAAGAGTTGGGTCAGGAGTGGACGGGCTGTTAGGCATCCACGCAAGATGCTGGAAGAGAAAACACCTCCCCCCACAAAACCCTGGAAAAGTAGGAGAATGGAAACAGTGCGAGTGCAAATTAACGAAAGTGAAAACAGAGACAGCAAGTGGGTGAAAAGTAGGTTTTTCGAAGGGAATATTAAACCAGTCCAGCTTCAGCAAGACAATCAAGGGAAAAGGAGAACGAACCAACGGGAAGATTAAGAAAGGAACAATAACAGAGGCAGCAGAGTGAAAATAAGAAAATAATCCAGCCTGTTCTTCCATGTCACGTGGGATCCTGAGGAAATGGGCGACATCCTTCAAGAACTGTAACTTGCCTGAGGCGACTGAGGAAGGAGTGGGAGGCCTGGGTGGGCCTGCACCACCAGAGCACCGAGGTCGGTCCACAGGAGAGCCTGGGGAAAGAGATCTGGGCCTCAGAGGCCTCCCTGCTGTTCTGCCAGTATTACCGAGTTGCCAGTATTACACCACTTGGCTGGCAAATAAAGAGAGTAAGGACCCCACCACCGCTCTCCACTAGCAAGAGCAGACAAGCGTGACCGTGGGAGAAAGGGAAGTTGCCCGCCAGATTCGAGAGCCCTGCACACACAGTTGGCACAGGCTCCCCCGTGTCGCGAGAGGACCACGTGACGTCAGGCTCCCTCTCGGGTACGAGTCTGGCTCAGCATGATGGCTCACCCACCCGGTGAGGGGGCTCGAGGAGGAAGTTTACACAATCCTTTAAAAAAAAATGCATCCTAGGAAAATTCAGTGGCGTTGGAAACGCCTGGCCAACCCGAAACACGGCGAACTTGCTCCACCTGAGGGAGAGCCCTGACCAACGAGACCTTCGGCAACCTTCGGGCCGGTGTTTCGAAAGCGGCTCTTGAAAACTCACGGGCCACGGGCCTGGGGGCCGCTCAGCCAGCGCAGTAAAACGAAAAGAAAAACAACCCGTACGGATGTGGGAAGAAAACAAGTCTTATTACTCAGAGAGGGTATGATTATCTCCTCAGAAAATCTGAGACTCATCCGATGATATTAGGAAAGTAATTAGCATTAATGAGAATTTTAACAAGCTTCCTAGATAGAAGCCTCACGTCGTGACAGACGCCGCCGCCGCTCCACAGACTTCAGGGAGCCCAGAATGCCGTTCCGCCGCCCCGTCAGGGAGCTTAAGCCTAAGACAGGCGAGGCAGGCAGGCGAGGCAGGCAGGCGAGGCAGCCGTTTCCACGCCTGACGGGGAAGGACGTGGCGTTTCCGTGAGCGTGGACCTGGCCCGGGGCGAGGGTCCGACCCCAGAGGTCAACAGACACCCCAGCAGGAGAATGGGCAAGGGCTGAGTCTAGCCGCCCCCAAGCCCGAATCTGCCATGAGCTCTGCCCTGTGGGACTGTTTCTGTGCTGGCCGGGCCAGGAGTGGCCTGGCTGCAAGGGGAAAGGCCTGGAAGAGGGGTGCTCGCTCCCCTCTGCCCCCCCTCCCCCCCAGGGAGCAACAGCTACAGCCAGAACCTGAAGGCTGGGGAAAGGCGCCAAGACAACCATGTGTAAGACAAACACGAGGAACGTGGGGCTGCGGCAAACCGGAACAAGGTGCAGGGCCTTTCTGGAAGAGTCACGCGGCCTCACTGAGAGGTTACAGTGAGCTGGAGTGGGGGGGATGTGGGGGCTCCACAGAGAACGAGACTCTGCAGGAGGGTGGAGTCGCTCGGAAATGGCGACCCGAAGGGACTCCCAGGGGACTGCGCGTGGGCACAGAC
>PVHY01033572.1:0-11035 GCA_004024945.1 Uropsilus gracilis
ATCCCATGAAGTGTAAATCATTTAGAGATTTCATCTATGATCATCAAAGTACAGAGAAGTCACAGAAAGATATATAATGCAATCTTAGCAGTCTGATTTAATTCAGGAGTTTGCTACCGGAAAACACCTCTAATGGCCTCAAAGGCCTAATAAAGGGGAATTTGAATATAAGAAGGGTTAATAAAAATGAGAGAAATCATGAGTTAAGAACTTTGGGTGTTAAGGACTTAGTTCCTTTTCTACCCCATGAAGTGTATAACATAGTTTTTTTAATGATCATCAAAGTACAGAGAAGTCACAGAAATATATATACTGCACCCTTTGTGGTCTGAATGAATTCAGGAGGTTTCTCGCTGAAACACTGCCTGTTCGCCTGAAAGGTGTAAATAGCAGGAATTTGAATGAAAAGGGGTTTTAACAAGTGGGAGAAATCATGACTTAAGATCTGTGGATGATATGGACTTATATACATTTTTACCCCATGAAGTGTAAAACATAAAGAGATTTCATTTATGATCATCAAAGTAGAGAGAAGTCACTGA
The DNA here is from genome assembly GCA_004024945.1 of Uropsilus gracilis. Lineage (NCBI taxonomy): Eukaryota > Metazoa > Chordata > Mammalia > Eulipotyphla > Talpidae > Uropsilus > Uropsilus gracilis. The sequence goes on from PVHY01033572.1 coordinate 543, forward strand.
AAGATATATAATGCAATCATAGGTTTATGGTGAATTTCAGGAGTTTTGTGGCTGAAAAGAGTGGTTTATGGCCAGAGAGGTCTAAATAAGAGGAATTTGAGAAAGAAGCAAGTGGGAGAAATCATGAGTTACGTTCTGTGGGTGATATGGAGTATAGCCTTTTCTACCCCATGAAGTGTAAAACATAGAGATTTCATCTAAGATCATCAAAGTACAAAGTCACAGAAAGAGAAGTCACAAAAAGATATATACTGCACCCTTTGGAGTCTGATTGAATTCAGTTTTCTTGCTGAAAAACTGCCTTATGGCCAGAAAGGCCCAAATAAGAGGAAGTAGAATGAAAAATGGGTTTTAACAAGTGGGTGAAATAATGACTTAAGATCAGTGGGTGATATGGACTTATATCCATTTGTACCCCATGAAGAGTAAAACACAGATTTCATGTATGACCATAAAAGTACAGAGAAGTCACAGAAAGATATATACTGCGCCCTTTGGAATCTGATTGAATTCAGGAGTTTTCTTGCCAAAAATACTTCCTTTGGCCTGAAAGACCTAAAGAGCAGGAATTTGAATGAAAAAGGGGTTTTAACAAGTGGGAGAAATCATGCATTAAGATCTGTGGGTGATATGGACTTATATCCTTTTCTACTCCATGAAGTGTAAAACATACATTTCATCTATGATCATCAACGTACAGAGAAGTCACAGAAAGATATATACTGCACCCTTTGGAGTCAGATTGAATTTAGTTTTCTCGCTGAAAAACTGCTTTATGGCCTGAAAGTTCTAAATAAGATGAATTTGAATGAAAGAAGGTTTAATAACAAGTGGGAGAAATCATGACATAAGATCTGTGGCTTATAAGGATGTATATTCCTTTTTACCCCATGAATTGTAACACTGAGGGATATCATCTATGATCATCAAAGTACAGAGAATTCACCAAAAGATATATACTGCACCCTTTGGAGTCTGATAGAATTCAGGAGGTTTCTCGTTGAAAACAATTCCTGTTGGACTGAAAGGACTAAACCAGCAGGAATTTGAATGAATAAAGGGTTAATAAGAAGTGGGAGAAATGATGAATTAAGTCCTGTGGGTGATATGGACTTACATGATTTTCTACCCCATCAGGTGTAAAGCATAGAGAGAATCCAAATGAAAACATCAAAGTACATGAACTTCCAGAAAGATATATACTGCACACTTTGGAGTGTGATTGAATTCACAAGGTTTCTCGCTGAAAACACGGACTGATGGACTGAAAGGCCTATATCAGCAGAATTTTGAATGAAAAAAGGGTTAATAAAAAGTGGAAGAATTCATGACTTAAGACCTGTGGGTGATATGGACTTATATCCATTTATACACCTTGAAGTATAAAACATAGATTTCATCTATGATCATAAAAGTACAGAGAAATCACAGAAACATATATAATGCAACCTTAGGAGTCTGATTGATCAGGAGTTTTCTCTCTGAAAACACTGCTTTATGGCCTGAAAGTCCTAAATAAGAGGAATTTGAATGAAAGAAGTGTTAATAGCAAGATGGAGAAATCATGACTTAAGATCTGTGGGTGTGGACTTATATCCTTTTCTACTCCATGAAGTGGAAAACATAGATGGATTTCACCTATAAATATCAATATACAGGGAATTTACATAAAGATATATACTGCACCCTTTGAGTCTGATTGAATTCAGGAGGTTTCTCGCTGAAAACACTGCCTCTTGGCCTGAAAGGCCTAAATAGCAGGAATTTGAATAAGAAAAGTGTTAATAACAAGTGGGAGAAATCATGACTTAAGTTCTGTGGATGATATGGATTTATATTCTTTTTTACCCCATGAAGTGTAAAACATAGAGAGATTTCATCTATGATCATCAAAGTACAGAGAAGTCACAGAAAGATATATAATGCAATCTTAAGAGTCTGATTGAATTCAGGAGTTTTCTCCCTGAATACACTGCTTTATGGTCTGAAAGACATAAACAAGAGGACTTTGAATATAAGAAGTTTTAATAACAAATGGGAAAAATCATGAGTTAAGATCTGTGAGTGATATGTTCTTTTATCTTTTTCTACTCCATGAAGTGTAAAACATAGAGAGATTTCATCCATGAACATCATCATACAAGGAATTTCCATAAAAATATATAATGCACCCTTTGGAGTCTGATTGAAATCAGGAAGTTTTTCGGTGAATACACAGCCTGTTGGCCTGAAAGACATAAATCAGAGGAATTTGAATGAAAAAAGGGTTAATAACAAATGGGAAAATCATGACTTAAGATCTGTGGGTGATATGGACTCATATTCTTTCTACTCCATGACGTGTAAAACATAGAGTGATTTCATCAATAAACATCAACGTACAAGGAAGTTCCATAAAGATATACTGTACCCTTCAGAGTGTGATTGAATTCAGAAGGTTTCTCGCTGGAAATATAGCCAGTTGGCCTGAAAGGCCTAAAAGAGCAGGAATTTGTTTGAAAAAAGGGTTAATAAAAAGTGGGGGAAATCATGACTTAAGATCTGTGGGTGATATGGAATATATCCATCTACTCCATAAATTGTCAAACATAGAGAGAATTCACCTATAAACTTCAATGTACAGGGAAGTTCCATAAGATATATATTGCAACCTTTGGAGTCTGATTGAATTCAGGAGGTTTTTCGGTGATTACACAGCCTGTTGGCATGAAAAGCCTAAGTCAGCAGGAAGTTGAATGAAAAAATAGTTAATAACAAGTGGGAGAAATCATGATTTATGCTCTGTGGGTGATATACTTATATCCTTTTCTACCCCATGAAGTGTAAAACATAGAGAGATTTCATGTATGATCATCAAAGTACAGAGAAATCACAGAAAGATATATACTACACAATTTTCATTCTGATTGAATCAGGAGGTTTATCGCTGAAAACACTGCCTTTGCTATGAAAGGACTAAATCAGCATGAATTTGAATAAAAAAAGGGTTAGTAACATGTGGGAGAAATCATGACTTAAGATCTGTGGGTGATCTGGATTTATATTATTTTCTACCCCATTAAGTATAAAACACTGATTTCATCGATGACATTCAAAGTACAGAAAAATCACAGAAAGATATATACTGCACCCTTTGGAGTCTGATTTCAGGTGGTTTCTCACTTTATACACAGCCTGTTGTCCTGAAAGGCCTAAGTCAGAGGAAGTTGAGTGAAAAAAGGGTTAATAACAAGTGGGAGAAATCATGTGGTACGATCTGTGGGTGATATGGACTTATATCCTCATCTACCCCATGAAGTGTAAAACATAGAGAGATTTCATCTATGATCATCAAAGTACAGAGAAGTCACAGAAAGATATATAATGCAACCTTAGGAATCTGATTGAATTCAGTAGTTTTCTCCCTGAAAACGTTTTTTTATGGCCAGAAAGGCCTATATAAGAGGAATTTAAATAAAAGAAGGATTAATAACAAGTGGGAGAAATCATGACTGAAGATCTGTGGGTGACATGGACTTATATCCTGTTCTACTTGATGAAGTTTAAAACATACACTTCAACTATGATCATCAAAGTACAGAGAAGTCACAGAAAGATATGTAATGCAATCTTAGGTTTCTGATTGAACACAGGAGTTTTCTCCCTGAAAACCCTGCTTTATGGCCAGAAAGGCCTAAAGAGGAATTTGAATGAAAGAAGGATTAATAACAAGTGGAAGAAATCATGACTGAAGATCTGTGGGTGATATGGACTTATATCCTTTTCTACTCCATAGAGTGATTTCATCAATAAACATCAATGTACAGGGAAGTTACATAAAAATATATACTGTACCCTTGGAGTGTGATTGAATTCGAAAGGTTTCTCTCTGAAAACACAGCCTGTTGGTCTGAAAGGCCTAAGTCAGCAGGAATTTGAAAGAAAAAAAAATAACAACTGTGAGAAATCATGACTTTAGAGCTGTGGGTGATATGGACTTATATCCTTTTCTATTGGATGAAGTGTAAAACATAGATTTCATCTATGATCATCAAAATACAGAGAAGTCACAGAAAGATATATACTGAACCATTTGGATTCTGATTGAATTCAATAGCATTATCACTGAAAAAATGCCAGTTGGCCTAAAATGCCTAAATTGGCTGGAAATTGAATGAGAAAAGGGTTCATAACAAGTGGAAGAAATCATGACTTAAGAGCTGGAGGTGAGATGTACTGTATTCTGTGCTGTACGATGAGGTGTACAACATAGGAAAATTTCATCCCTATACATCTGAGTAGAGAACGTTACGTAAGATATAAATGGCTACTTTGGAGTCTGTTTCATATCAGGAGTATTGACGCGGAAAATGCTGGAATTGACCCTCAAGGCCGAACCATGCAGGAATTTGTGTGAAACAAAGGTTAATAACAAGTGCGAGAAATCATTATTAATAGCTGTGGGTGATATGGATTTATATCCTTTTCTATTCCGTGAAGTATAAACAGAGAGATTTTATCTATGATTATCAAAATACAGAGAAGTCATAGAAAGCAAAATAGCGCAACCTTTGGAGTCTGATTGAATTTAGGAGGTTTATCGCTGAAAACTCCGCCAGTAGGCCTGAAAGAATAAATAGGCTGGAATTGCAATGAAAAAACGGTTAATAACAAGTGCGAGAAATTATGTCTTAAGAGCTGAGGGTGATATGGACTTATATCCATTTCTACTCCATGAAGTGTAATCATAGAGAGATTTCATCTATTATCATCAAAGTACAGAGAAGTCATAGAAAGATATATACTGCACCCTTTGGTTTCTTTTTGAATACAGGAGGTTACTGGCTGAAAACACCGCCTGGTGGCCAGAAAGGCCTAAATCAGAAGGCATTTGATTGAAAAGGAGTTAATAACAAGTGCTAGAAATCATGACTTAAGAGCTGTGGTTCATATGGACTTATATCCTTTTCTACTGGATAAAGTGTAAAACCTAGAGAGATTTCATCTATGATGATCAAAGTACAGAGAAATCTCAGAAAGATATATACTGCACCCATTGGAGTTTGATTGAATTTAGGAGGTTTATTGCTGAAAACACTACCAGTTGGCCAGAAACCTAAATCCTAGGAATTTGAATGAAACAATATTTAGCAAGAAGTGCAGAAACATGACTTAGAAGCAGTTGGTGATATAGACATTTATCCTTTTCTACTCCATGAAGTGTAAAACATAGGGAGATTTCATCTATGATCATAAAAATACAGAGTAGTTACAGAAAGCTAAATACTGCAACATTTGGAGTCTGATTGAATTTAGGAGATTTATTGTTGAAAACCCCACCAGTTGGCCTTTTCGACCGAAATTGACTGGAAATGATTGAACAAGTTAATAACAAGTGGGAGAAATCATGACTTAATAGCTGGAGGTGATCTTGAATTATATCCTGTGCTATTCAATGAAGTGTACAACATAGGGAAATTTCATCCCTATACATCTGAGTAGAGAAACGCTAACTACGATATAAACAGTTCCTTTGTAGTCTGTTTCAATTCAGGAACATTGTTGCTGAAAATGCAGGAAGTTCACCATCAAGGTTGACCCATGCAAAATTTAAGTGAAACAAAGGTTAATAACAAGTGCAAGAAATCATGACTTAAGCACTGTGGTGATATGGACTTATATCCTTTTCTACTCCATGAAGTATAAAACATAGAGAGATTTCATCTATGATCACAAGTACAAAAGTCACAGAGAGATATATACTGCACCCTTTGGAGTCTGATTGAATTCAGGAGGTTTTTCATGAAAACACCACCAGTTGGCCTGAAAGGCCTATTACCTAGGTATTTCAATGAAACAAAATTTATTAACAAGTGTGAGAAACATGACTTAAGAGCTTCGGGTGATATGGACTTATATCCTTTTCTACTCCATAAAGTCTAAAACTTAGAGAGATTTCATCTATATCATAAAAATAAGGAGAAGTCACTAAATACAGCACCCTTTGGAGTCTGATTGAATTCAGAGGTTTATCGCTGAAAACACTGCCAGTTGGCCTGAAAGGCCTGAATCGGCTGGAATTTGAATGAAAAAGGGTTAATAACATGAGAGAAATGATGACTTAAGAGCTGTGGGTGATATGGCACTATATCCTTTTCTACTGGATGAAGTGTAAATCAAGGAGATATTTCATCTATGATCATCAATGTACGGAGAAGTCACAGAAAGATATATACTGCACCCTTTGGTGTCTGATTGAATTCAGGAGGTTTCTCGCTGAACACACCGACAGGTGGCCTGAAAGGTATAAATCAGCAGTAGTTTGAATGAAAAAGAGACAATAACAAGTGTGAGAAATAACGAGTTAAGAGCTGTGGGTGACATAGGCTTATAGTCTTTTCTACTGGATGAAGTGTAAAACATAGAGAGATTTCACCTATGATCGTCAAAGTACTGAGAATTCACAGAAAGATATAAACTGAACCAATTGGTTCTGATTGAATATAGGAGGTTTCTCATGAAAACACCACTGGTTGGCCTGAAAGGCCTAAATCCTAGGAATTTGAATAAAACAAAGATCAATAACAAGTGTGAGAAACAATTCTTAAGAGCTGTGGGTGATATGGACTTATATCCTTTTCTACGACATGATGTGTAAAACATGGAGAGATTTCATCTATGATCATCAATGTATAGAGAAGTCACAGAAAGATATATACTGGACCCTTTTGTGTCTGATTGAATACAGAAGGTTTCTCGCTGAAAATACTGCCAGGTGGCCTGAAAGGCCTAAATGCAAGAATTTGAATGAAAAAATGTTCATAACAAGTGTGAGAGATTATGACTTAAGAGCTGCAGGTGATATGGGCTGATATCCTTTTCAACTGTATGAAGTGTGAAACATAGAGAGATTTCATCTATGGTCATCAAAATGCAGAGAAGTCCAAGAAAGATATATGCTGCACCCATGGGAGTCTGATTGAATTCAGGAGGTTTCTCATGATAATACCAATAGTTGGCCTGAGAAACCTAGATCCTAGGAATTTGAATGAAACAAACTTTAATAACAAGTGCGAGAAACATGACTTAAGAACTGTGGGTGATATGGAATTATATACTTTTTTACTCCAAGAAGTGTAAAACAGAGAGATTAACTCTTGATCATAAAAATACAGAGACGTCACAGAACGCCTAATACTGCACCCCTTGGATTCTGATTGAATCAGTGGGTTTCTCGTGAAAACACTGTCAGTTGGCCTGAATGACCTAAGGCCTAGGAATTTGAATGAAACAAAAATTTAATAACAAAGCGAGAAACATGACTTCAGCTGTGGGTGATAGGCCTTATATCCTGTTCTACTCCCATGAAGTGTAAAACATAGATTTCATCTATGATCATAAAAATAAAAGAGAAGTCACAGAAAGCTTAATACTGCACCCATTGGAGTCTGATTGAATTCAGGAGGTTTCTAGCTGAAAAAAGTGAAAGTTGGACTAAAAGGCCTAAGGCAGCAGGAATTTGAATGAAAAAGAGTTAATAACAACGGCGAGAAATCATGACTTCAGAGCTGTGGGTGATAAGGACTTATGTCCTTTTCTACTCCATGAACTGTAAAACATAGAGAGATTTCATCTACGATCATAAAAATACAGAGAAGTCACGGAAAGCTAAATATTGCACCCTCTGGAGTCTGATTGAATTCAGGAAGTTTCTCACTGAAAACACTGCCCGTTGGCCAGAAAGGCCAAAAATGGCTGGAATTTGAATGAAAAAATGTGAATAACAATTGGGAGACATCATGACTTAAGAGCTGGAAGTGAGATGGACTTATTATGCTGTGCTATTCGATGAAGTGTACAACTAGGGAAATTTCATCCCTACACATGAGCATAGAAACAATAAGTAAGATAGAAACAGCTCCTTTATAATCTTTTCAACTTAGGAGCATTGTCGCTGAAAATGCTGGATGTTCACCCTCAAGGACGACCCATGTAGGAATTTGAGTGAAACAAAGGATAATAACAAGTGCGAGAAATCATTACTTAAGAGCTGTGTGTGTGAAATGTAAAACATACATTTCATCTATGATCATCAAAGTACAGGGAAGTCAGAGAAAGATATATAATGTACCCTTTGGAGTCTGATTGAATTCAGGAGTTTTCTCGCTGAAAACAATGCCTGTTGGCCTGGAAGGCCTAAATAGCAGGAATTTGAATAAAAAAAGGGTTTTTAACAAGTGGGAGAAATAATGACTTAAGGTCTGTGGGTGATATGGTCTTATTTCCTTTTCTACCCCATGACGTGTAAAACATAGAGAGATTTCACTATGATCCTCAAAGTACAGAGAAGTCACAGAAAGACATATTATGCAATCTTAGGAGTCTGATTGAATTCAGGAGATTTCTCCTGAAAACACTGCTTTAATGCCTGAAAGGACTAAATAAGAGGAATTTGAATGTAACAGGGTTGATAGCAGATGGGATATATCATGGGTTAACATCTGTGGGTACAGGGATTATATCCTTATCTACTCCATGAGGTATAAAAATAGAGAGATTTCATCCATAAACATTAACATACAGGGAAGTTCCATAAAAATGTATTCTGCACACTTTGGAGTGTGAAGGAATTCAGAATGTTTCACGTGAAAACACTGCTGGTTGGTTGAAAAGCTTAAATCAGCAGGAATTTGAATGAAAAAAGGTTAAAAACAAGTGGGAGAAATCATGATTTATGATCTGTGGATGATATGGACTTTTCTACCCCATGAAGTGTAAAACATAGAGAGATTTCATCTATGATCATCAAAGTGATAGGGTGTGCCCCCCCCCATTGTCTCCTGTTTAAGATTGCAGATTTCGAGATCAGGTATTCAAAAATGGGACAATGACCGTAGCTGGAATTTCACTTCAGGGAGATGCAGGGGGAGAAAGAAGTGAAATGGTCAAGGTGAAACAGGTTTCCTGGAAGGCAGGAAATCAGGGTATATAAAGAGTGTGCAAACAAAGAGAGAGATTCACAATTCGATTGGTATTAGAATATGGAGATCAGATAGAGAGAGAGAGGTTCAATGGAGGAGAGACGGGTATTGGCCATCTTGTAAAGATGTGAGCCATGTGAGCTTGGCCATGTGGCCACCAAGAGCCTGCAACCCTTTACTGGCCCAGGCTGTGCAGCATGTGTGCTGAATGCAGTTAAGGAGTTTGCAGATGAGAACTCCCTGTTGGAGTTTGTTTTGCTGAGTTTGACTTGTGTCTGAAAGAGGCCGTGCCAAATTTAGGCCTGAGAAGAAAGTGAACTTTGCTGGTTTGGCACCATGGAGTTCCTGCTACCTGAAGGTGACAAGGAGAAGACAGCGTGGAAGACAAGGAGGAGCAAGCCAAGGGAGAAGCCAAAGGAACATGTCTTCAAGCGTCTGGAGATGGACTCTGTCTGGACATTGGTGAGATGATCAGGACTGAGAGACTGAGGATGTGGGGGCAATCTGGGAAAGGACTTTGGACAATACTGAGAAAGGTTTTGGACAATGTTGAAGTATTCTGAGTCTTACATGTTTCTTTTTGTAATTATTAGGATAATTAGAAATCACTTTGTTAGAAATAAATTAGTCTGCACTGACAATCTTACATTGGTTTGGTATTTTGGTTGAGAAGGCTGGGGATGGTGGTAAGAACCCAGGAGTGGAAAGTTTAAACTGTGTTTTAAAGTCTATCTTTTTAGGTCAGAAAGAGGGAAGGAAAGCAGAGAAAAGCTGGCAGCTGATGTTTGCATATCAATGGTAAAAGTTATCAGTGAAAATGCTAATGAAGAGAGTTTACCCTACTTTGTAGAGAGAAGCAAGCAGATAGGTGTATACAGTTAAAGGTAAAGTCAGAAAGTCTTCTTTCACCCTGTTTCAAAAGTACAGAGAAGTCACCGAAATATATATACTGTACCCTTTGGAGTCTGATTGAATTCAGGAGGTTTCTCGCTGAAAACACTGCCCTTAGGCTGAAGAGCTTAAATCAGTAGGTATTTGAATGTAAAAAAGGGTTAATAAAAAGTGGGAGAAATAATGACTTAAGATCTGTGGGTGATATGCACTTTTATCCTTTTCTACCCCATGAAGTGTAAAACATAGATTTCATCTATGATCATCAATGTATAGAGAATTTACAGAAAGATATATAAAGCAATCTTAGGTGTCTGATTGAATTCAGGAGTTTTCTCCCTAAAAACAATGCATGTTGGACTGATAGTCTTAAACCGGCAGGAATTTGAATGATAAAAGTGTTAATAAGAAGTGGGAGAAATCATGACTTAAGATCTGTGGGTGATTCGGACTTATATCCTTTTCTACTCCATGAAGTGTAAAACATAGAGAGATTTCATCTATGATCATCAAAGTACAGAGAAGTCACAGAATGATATATACTGCACCCTTTGGAGTGTGATTGATTTCAAAAGGTTTCTCACTGAAAACACAGCCTGTTGGCCTGAATGGACTAATTCAGCAGGAATTTGAATGATAAGG